>CABFOW010002355.1:30210-89880 GCA_902141385.1 Timema californicum
CGCGAATGCCCAAAATCGCGACTAAATCGCAGTTATCGCGGACATCATTTAAAATCGCGAATATCGCGCTAAAACGCCGATTTCGCGAATTATCGCGACAATTCTGAGCATATATTTGCAATCAGGGTAACCTGAAATGTGAACATCTGAAAGAAAAAATGACATATCTAACATTCGCGAATTATCGCGAACTTCACAAATGCAGGGCTCTGTTAATAAGTATTATTTTATTATTACTTTATTTTATTATATTATTATATTATTTTATTATTACTTTATTTTATTATATTATTATTTATATTTTATTATCATTAATTAATTATTTCTAATCATTTTTTTAATTATTACTATTACAATTATTATTATTCATTTCTAGTTATTATTTTTATTAAAATAATTATTATTACTATTATTTTTTTATTATTACTTTTATTGCTATTACTTCTATTACTATTATTATTAATTATTATTTTAATTAT
Source organism: Timema californicum (assembly GCA_902141385.1). Taxonomy (NCBI): domain Eukaryota; kingdom Metazoa; phylum Arthropoda; class Insecta; order Phasmatodea; family Timematidae; genus Timema; species Timema californicum. The sequence continues at coordinate 30,690 of CABFOW010002355.1, forward strand.
AATTTTATTATTATTATTATTATTAAAGTAAATTTTGGCTGGCTGTAAAAATACAATAATTACAGGTGGAAAGGTGGATGGTGGGGTGTACCGGGTGAAAATATTAAAGATCATATACAAACAAATCTACACTTCTAAAATAATTTTCCACATAGTCGCTACTTAAATTTCAGCATCTCTAATACATATTGTGAAATATACGTTTTCATTTCCCTCATGAATAACTGGGCTGCCTGTTGAGCACAGTCACATCTGTATGGCCAGTTTCAACTCGTCACTGTTCTAAAAGTGCTGTATATTCGGCCACTCTCTCATTTGTTTGAAAAGGTGATAGTGGCTCAGAGCAAAGTCAAGACTGTATGGTGGCGGATAAAACAATTTCCAATTCAATTGATCAAACACTGCTTGGGTGCAAGCCACGTTATTTAGCGCATTTTGTTGCGCAGCAAGACAACGCTGGAAGTCAACATACCGTGCTTTTTGTTCTGAATGTCCATCCAAAGTTTTTGTAAGGTCTCACATTATACTTTGGAATTCATTCTGGTTACTTGTGTCATAAAGTCAACATGCAATACTCATTTTTGGTCCCAAAAAAACTGTTGCCCTGAACTTAATGACATTCAATGTTTGCTTAAACTTTCTTGTTTTGTTTGGTGAATGCTTCTGCCCCCACTGCATAGACTGTCTCTTTGTTTATGACCACCCGCCGAGCGCAAAACTTGTGATAACCTAATGTGTCTTTGACATATTCATACAGAACAGTACGTGAAATGAAGTGAAGGCTCAGTTATTGTGAAGCGCTAGTTCTCTCGAACCTTTGAATCCACTTTCTACATGAGCTCATCTTTATCAACAGACGGCCGACCAGATCGCTCTTCGTTTGGCCATTTTAATCATCCTACACCACTGTCTTACACCTCCTTCACTAATGTTTGGTCCATAAACCTTGCAGAGTTGTTGGCAATGAATCTCTACCGTGCTAGTGTTTATTGCACAGAGAAAACTAGTAACTGCATGCACTTCACATTGATGATATCACTCATTTTAAATAGATCACTACATGACTTGAACCGACTATAGACAGTAAACAATGTGTTTGTTAGATAGGTGCTGAGTCACTTTACACTACTGAGCATGCATAACCTCCCACCCAATACCAGCTGTACTACTAAAAATAAACAAAAGCCCTTGTATTATTATTATTATTATTACTGTTGTTATTGTTGTTATCGTCATCTTCATCTAGTTTTAAAGAAAACTATGAGATTTATTAAGTTGGAATAAGTAAAACAAAACTCACTAAAATCATAAGAGAAAAATAACTATTGACAAATGTTTGTGTCGATTTAACTTATGATTTGTGTATTATTATTTTGACCCTTGATCCTTTGTGTTGTTCAAGGATATCTTGTCCAATAAGTATTAGGCCAAAATTGTTTATTTGATCAATATTATTTGAATTCTTAATTTGTTAATGCCTGAAAGGTTAGTTTAAGTTACTGGTAGGTTGGGCTTAGAAACGTACTAAAATATGCTAATATAAACTATGCAGGGTTTCAAATTTAGGTTTGTATATTTGTAATATTTTAAACATTAATGTGGTCTTTTATTTTTGTGACGTCATTGAACGGTTGTGGCAGCTATAATTGGTTTAGTTTGGATGTACTCTTCCGTGAGCTTACATCGGATCATGTCCGCTCACATCAATCACTAGGACTATGTTTGCGTACTTAACACAAGCTTTTGCCGAAAAAAATATAATTGCCACTATTTTTAGTATTTTGGTCAAGAACATTCCAAATTTGAGGATAGGTTACGAATATGTTTAGCCTTAATAATGAATAGAGAGATTCAGCAGGGTTAATGTCTACACTCTAGCACTGCAATAAGATTTCTGTTTAGTAGAATGATAGAAATATTTTAGAGATGTGTTGTTTTACATGGATTTATATGATTGGTTGTTTTTTGGTTTGTCATAAACATACATTGCTGTATATTAGTTTAACCCCTTGTGTCCCACGCATGATGAAACTCCAAGAGAGCTATATATTGTGTAGATAAGCCTAGTTATTGTAAACCCCTCATATGTATTCTACATCTCCAAATAAAGCTGAAATGAGGAGAAACTGTAACAGATATAGTTTTATTTAGAATAAGAAATTTGAAAACTATATCTTTCAAACAAAAATATACTATACATATATAGAATAGTTAATAAGCCAAACACAAGGCTACATTAACTAATAAGTCTGATCTGCCGAAACCCAAGAGGATGTACACAAGAGATAATTTCATTAACTTTGCAGATCAAATGATAACTAAGGTAGACTCGCGATTATCCGAGGCTCCGTGTTAACCGAGACACTCATTCTGTCAGTGTGTCCAATTTTAGCACAATATTTATACAATAGTTAAATATTTTATACAATAATTAAATATTTTACACAATAGTTTTTTATTTAAACCTATATATAAATATACTGTATTACTATAACTACTATAAAGTATTGTTTACATTACTTTTATACAATACTGTAGTTAAATGTATGAGAAGTGACGTGAGAACCGATTACGAACAACAGACAGAACATTGCGTCAGTTGTTACGTCTATAAATTCTATTATAACCTATCTTACACACTCCTTATCATCCTAGTTTTTCTGTATCTGAGGTAGGCTCAGTCCAAATTACCTCGGTTATTCGCGAGTCTACTGTATTTACAATATTCCGCACCTGGGTGAAGATGCGCATATAGCGACTAAAACCATGTATACACAAATAAATATAATAACGAATCTTTCCAAACATTCAAACAAACATAGCGGCGCGCATTACCACTCAAAGTATTGGAATAAAGTTACAACCTACGATGTCTAGAGGAACAAGTTACTTGTAAATAGGATGCTCTCAAAATGGAGATATCCCATAAATTACCAATAGAGAACTCTTTATATAGGCCTACAAATTTTATAGGGCAAAAAGAAAATAACCTCCGTAATGGTGTTTTCCTCCAAACTAATTCCAAAACAAATATATAAAATATCTAAGGTGAACTCAGGTCCTATATTTATTATTTCATCATTTGGAAATTTAAATAGAAGATTAATCCCACAAAAAAAGAGTTTAGAAAGTGTTACAAGGATAATTTGGCCAAGCAAGAGAATTTAGAATAATTATGACAATGCATACATGCTTAACTTAATAAGTACGTAGTACCTGTGAGAGACCTGCTTCGGTGGCCGCACGGTCTAACACGCTATTCTTTCAATAGACTAGACTGCTGATAATGGGGTGATCGAGGATCTAATCTTGGTCGGGTGTACTTGGGATGGTGTAAGGTATTATTCCTACAGGTTACACTCATTATAATTGAAAAGAACATAGCTTAAACAACATATAGATTTATTAATAGAAAAAACAATAGTTAAGAAAACAATGGTTTACAATAATATTGCTGGCAAAGCGTATGGATTTTGATCCAAACAGTTAGGATTGAGAATTGAGACTGTGGCTACAAGGGCTGCGTAGTCGCCAGGCCACAGGTAGAAGTATTTCTAAAAAGGAGAACAATTAAATAGTTACCAATAGATAAATATTGAACAAGATATGCATGTAACTTTAAATCAGTATTGCCTGATGGGGGGGATTTCGGAAAATAGTATCCATAAAACATTTTGGATATCAAGCTGTAAATAACAGCCGATGGCTAGGAAACAGGTGTCAAAAGTACTATGGCTGGTCACATTCCCCTTTGGTACTGCCAGGCCATTCAATAGTACATAAAGTTCAAAAAAATCAAGTGCATTGAGAACAACAAAACAATAGGAATCGATCGAAAGGAAAAAGTTAAAGGGTATTATCTGCATGGACCCCACTATGACTCTAGTTCAGTTCCCTGGGTTGCGCACCGAAACTAATACTGCACGTGAAGCGTGTCTACTTAATCAAACCAAAATACTCTTTTCAATTAACTGTATAGTAATAAGGAAAACAAACAGACAACCTGGGAATAGCCATCCATAACGTGAACTGGTGCTCACGACGTACAAGACGTCAGGGCAAACTTTGACCCAAGCATAGATAAAAGAAACTTGTGGAAGTTTATAAGTCCCTAGCTAAGGCATTATAATTTTCTACGCCAGAGCCAAAGACTCATAATGTAAAGACAGAATGATCAATTATATATAGCAACATAGTCTACAGGACTGATTTACAATATTAGAAAAACAAGCAATAAAGAGACTCGTCCCGCATTCTGAAGGACACAATATTTAATCAATAAAATAAACCTTTGAGTTAGCAAGTCGTCAAGACTTGAAGTTGATTGACTGTCAACTAGGCATACTATTAATTCATAAGAAAATCATCTCCGACATTATACAAAAAATCAAAGGGGGCAAACAGATATAGCTCATCTTTACAACAAAATTTAAATTATAAGTCATAAGGACTCGTTGATTACTTTACAATACTTAGTAAACCCAAGTCTGAGGATCCAACCATAGCTGCGGTGAATCCCATGGCCTAGACTTTGTAGGTGACGTTGAAATGCGTCATCCTGTCTAAGGTGGCGGTGTATCCGACGCCTCAAACTTCATGGTCAACGTGATGGTGCTGGAGTCCTTCCTTCAATGCAAGGATACTGTAAACTGGCTCTATTGTGTGCTGGGACACGGGTCCTTATATAGTTCCCAACATGATATGAATTAAAGAAAGCGGAAAGGATGATAAACACAAGAGCGTAGAAACTAGAGATGCAGAGGAAGGTGGGGGAAAGAGAATTTAACAAGAAAAAACCACTTGCGAGGAAAAGGAAGAGCCAAGCTTTCTTGGTTTACCACCAGGGTCGTTTATGAGCAGCAGGTCTTTGCGTCGATGCTCATACGCATTTCTTCTCTTCAACAGATCTAGTTATGATAGCACGTGTTGCGGCCATTACTGAATGGTGTAGTGTGCTTCACATGTGGGAGAATTGAATCAACAGACATCTTGAAGATGTGAGTACTCACCAAGGCATATTATATGGAAATATATCTGTTTTAATTATGTTATTGAGGATCCATTATTATTTTTATGAGAATTTGTGATATAGATGTAGCTTACTATATTTTCTTGTAGACAGCATGGCAACCGTATGTGATTTTTATCCGACATCATCCAATGGGAAAAGCAATGCGTTAAGGTATTTTTATTCATAATTATGATAATATTAATCCTCTTCTTTGATATAAACTCCAGTATTTATCAAAAGACAATATTTTTGACCAACCACGTGTTTGAATCTTTGAAAGGTAGGGAGAAACGTATATTTATTAGACTGCATCTTCAGAGTAGACTCAATTAAAAATGTAAATATAGTTTATTTCTTGCATAAATTATTAAATTATTGAATTTTTTAATTGTAGATGTCAATCTATATAATTGACATGCTACAGTGGTTTTCCCCAAATGGTGTTCCACTCTCCTTCCATGCAAATGCAGGTACACTTCTTATAAATATAACCTTCCTAATCCCTAAAACCATTAGCTTAATTAGTACATAAGTGTGTAAACCAAACGGGTAGTAAGACACAATACTTAAAACAAAAGTGGGTATAGCCGGTTAATATATATAGTGATCACAGGGGATACGTTACACTAGCGCAATGCAATGACCATTGACCAATGGCAGGGCGGGAAGAAGAGCTACGTTGAGGGGGAAATCTGGCAAACTGCTAGGGGCAATTGCACACCAAAGGTACTATACTTTTTTGGAAGGTTCCATAGATAAAGAGTAAAAAGGTTTTCTTCTGGCCACACCACATCGGATATTTTCTCGGTAATTTTGAATTAAGGTTTCGAACTTGAGTTCTCATGCCGTTTTAATTGTGTGATCTATGTACATATACACCATAACCCATGTAACGAATCACAACAATATAAAGTACATTCAATTTAAATATGGCTACTTTGGCATTCATTTTAGCAAATAAAGTAGGACACAAGAAGTTAAAAACTATTGTGAGTGCTCAATACTGTCTTACCCTAAGAGCAGTATTTTAAAATATATTAGATTGATTCATGTAAAAATTAATAGTGTGTTTCTTTATTTCCAGGTTATCATATAGTGAATTCTAAACAATATTCTTCACAAAGGCTCATGTTAATCTGTGTGAACCCTCATATTCTAGTATCTGTGAAGAAATTGTTTGATTCATTTAATGACTCTAAAATGGAACAAGTTATTTCCCAAAATATTCAACCATTCTTTGACCCTATGTTTCCAATGAAATACTCATATCTCAAAGGAGATGTAATTAAACAGAGAGTGGAAAGAATCAGTGTAGAAGGTGACTTTTTAAGGTCAGTATCAAGTTTTGTTGAATTTTAAAGTTTCATGACCCCCTGAGATCAAAAAAGTGTTTTTATAAAACCAATATAGTTGGTCAACTATAAGCAAATATAGATTTTTCAATGAATGGATTTTTAAAAGGGGAATTGATTGATATGCTTATCTGTGGACAGAAATGTTCCTCCTTTCTCATTGTTTCTGTAACAGTGAATATTATTTTATTTATGCTCTTTGATAGAATATGATGCCCTTTTTTCCATTATGTTTCTGCAACAATATATATTCCTTTGTTCTACATAGCATATGAGTTTTAAGTAAATTTTATAAGCTTTTAATTTAAAGGTCGTGCCATAAAAACTTTGACCTAGAATTTCTCAAAAACTATTTAATTTTTTTTAAAATCCCTCATGAACCTATATTTTAGCGTAATTTGTGGAATGTTTCATCATGGGTTAAAGTTTTTACCAAACATTGATATCTGTGGATTGTTCAACTTGATAAATAACACTGTGGATTTGTTTTTCAGAGAAAAATTCATTTAAAGGTAATTTACTGAAAACATATTTTTGACCATTTTGTTCCAAACTTCATTAGACTATGTTACTCTTATGAACACTTACAGCATTATTTCCATAGGTTGTATAAGAACTTAAAACAATGCTACACCCAATTTATAATCATCTGTGTCACTAAAATGTTTCTGTTATCAAATTTTGCACCAAAGGTTTTAGATTTAATATTTAGAAATGGTGTTAGCAATTGTTTTATATTTTAAGCTTGTATAAATAAGACTTATATTCTTGATTGAGGATTTGGGATGAAATTCAACTGACACATGTCATGACTTGTCTATTATATTTCAGTTATTCTTCTGAAGAAAATGATAAGGTGGGTGTGTATATAGCTGAAGAGCCTCTCACACCCGATACCTGTTATTTTGAAGTGGAGATTATTGACACAGGAATGGATGGAAGTATGTCTATCGGCTTGTCTTCCAAAAGATATCCCTTAGATATCCATGTTGGCTATGAACATGAGTCTGTAGGCCTGTCAACTGAGGAAGGACGGTATGAATTATTTGTTTATATAAAATCATTATTTTATCATTGAGAATGATATACAAATTATATACATACACACATACATATTATGAAGATGCGAAAATTTATTTTTGAGATATTGGATACTGGCTCGCGATACAGCGCCAATTATGATGATACAGGATTATATATTGATATTGCCCTGTGATTGAGCACTATTATAATGATGATGCATACATGCCTTACTATGCACTTGTACATAGTGATGTGATATGATTATATATAGTACTTATTATTATGAAATGAGAAAGACTTTTGATGTTGCAGACGATTTATTTATATGATTACACATTCGGTACTAAATATATGATATAAAATGACACAGATTCGTTAAATTACGGATTTTTTTTGTGTGATATTACACATTCCACGTTCTGAGTACTGTGTGCTATGTAGATATATGTTACTGCTGCACTGTCTTAATGAACCATGTGATGAATTAAACTGTTTTTCTGTGCATCTCTAGAGATATTACCAGCACTGTTTTAATGAGCCGCTTGATGAATCAAACTCCTTTTCCGTGTATCACTCTATGGATTCATACGCAAAAGCTGCTTATATATGACCTACCCCTTGCCTCTTGGACTCCATGTCAACAGTGTCAAAACTAATAGAAAAACTCCTGGCAACCTGATGTTGGGAAGGCTGGCTTCCTATTGGGTAGAGGGAGCCAGCATGTCACATGATTTTTATAAATACAATGGAGTTAATCTTTACTAATTAACATACATACGTGCATATGTGCATACGTACATACATTTAATTTAGCTAATATTGGCATTTTCACTTATAAATCATTGGGCTACTTAACAAATTGTTAAAATAATACCAATTATCTCATTAAAAACGTAAGCTTTAAAACTACTTTTGACCGGTAAACTAATTCCATATTGTTGTCCATTTTGAATTATCCTTGATTGGAGTTATATTGCCATGACAAAGCAATGGAAAAAAAAATCTTTATAGATTACTTAACTATTGAATTATCTTTTTTTTTAAATACCTCACCTAGTTTCTTTCTAAAATAATCATTTTATTTGAATTAAAAAATTTAAATCTAGAATATAATAATTGTATTGGATGTTTTTGAACTCACAATATTTAAAACTTGTATTAATTAATATGTTTAACTACAAAACTAGCATTAGTTTAATTACTAGTTATAGAGTTATGTTGGTTAACCTGTGTTGATTAACATTTCAATAAATATTTTATCAAACTTACCACATTAAAATAAAAAAATCATTTACTATTTCATGTTGTTTACTAATAATATTATTTTGACCATCTTATTTTTCATTTTAAAGTTTGAACATTAACTTTTACTAGCATTAAAAATTGAATTGGAATAAATTTTGCAATAAGATAATTTCTAGCGAGAGCCCATACAAGGTGCATGTGCCACTGTGTATAGAGGAATGGAATTTGAACAGAAAACTTGATCATGCATGAATATTACACTAAGGACTAATAAACAAAATGTGAAACATTTCAATTTTTTGTCTTTGATTTTTATATGGGGTAAATAAAGTTATGCAAGCATATTTGGGAAAATATTAGCTCATTAAAATGTCATTTTAATGAACTTTTTTTTATAACTATCAGTCTAATTTTGTAATATGACATTCCGACTAAGAATTTTACATGTTATTTAAATCAGTTGCCGCACACTGAACTGACTTAGTCATATTACTTCATCTGACATTCAAATGACATTGAACATAATTATGTCCCATGAAGGTCCGTGCACTTCTGTCCGATGGGTTTTGCTCGTCTGACATCGGAGTCAAGACATCAGAAATAATATGGCTCTAGTTTCTATATACCCATGTCTTAGCAACTTGCTGCCTGTGAGTTCAGCCAGTCCTAGGCCACCTTTTTGAGCTCATTGTGGGCCAAAGAATTTCTTTGAGATCAAACACTTCCGCCAAACTCGTCAAGGACACTGACACTTTGTGGTCAAGAGTTGTCATGCAGGAGGATGACATAATACTACAACAGACCACACCTTTCGCTATCATTGATCGTCGTTTGAGGATCCATACTTTCAAGAAGCAGCACTCACTTTCAATCCCAGAACAGTTGCCATCACCTTTCTGTCTGAAAATGTTTGATTTAATTTCTTGGGCTTTAGTGACCCTGTGTGCATCCATTGCACGGACTGCTGCTTTGTTTCCACATTAATGTGTAAAATCCAGGTTCCATCTTCAGTCCCATTGTGGTTACGGAACTTGTCACCATCAATCGTGTAGGACTGTGTAATGATATTGATTTGGATTAATCTAAATTATGTAAAATGTCATGGATGAAGGTAATTTTTCTTTAAAGTAATATAGGTAGAGTATCCTTTTAAGATTCATCCATGAACAAACACGCGTTTCTCAGAATGAGGTGAAAAGGACTTCACCCCTAAAATATATTTTTTTATACCTTCTTCCTGGTAAAAACGCAACTGCGTCGCTTCTCGTTAAAGAGAACAAGTTCATAGTATTTGGCAGAGCACGCCATTTCTTTATACCAATAAGAAGCTAGCCCTCACAAAATGTGTCGCCAGGACTCTGTCTATTGGTTAGTTTTTACTTTGTTGACCAAGGGAGAAAATGCAAGGGGTATGTCATATATAGACCATAGTGCGTATGTTTAGATACAGTACAGTATTGCAATTGACCACGACGACGATGAGGAGGACGATCTCCGGGACCTCGCTCACGCACGAGTCAGTCACAGTCCAACACATTATAATATAAGTCACTTCAATATCACAAGTGTGCAGTGATAAGAAACATTTAACTGAAATATGTGCAAGTAATTTACTGGTGTAATATAAATAAACCGTGTGTGAAATAACAGCCATCAACATTTCTCTTTCTTTAATAATATTAATACCGATTTAATTAGTGCTCGTACACGGGGCTATAGACAGCTGATTAAACGGTATCTTTTCCGTACAGTGATGATAGGCGCTCGATCACGGAGCTTAAGACAACCTAAAATCATCACAGCAATAACAGGGAATTAATCCGCAGTGAATCAATCGACGCCCGACGATTGATCACATAGTTATTATTATTGACGCCCAAAGCGAGGCGCTTTTTATTCCATAGTATTATAACTGATACTATTCGTTGCTTCTGGGGAATGTCTTTGACACCCATTGAGGAAAACTGTGTGATGCTAAAGCTTCTCTGTAACAATCTCACACAGAACAGGACGCGAAATCTGTGGAAAATTGATGGAAGTTGAGAAAGTGTGAAGCTTCTGTTGTCATGGATCTTCTTGTCCACACATACAATTTAGTCTGGAGACACAACAAAAGGCCAGCCACTTTGTTACTCAATGGGAACGTTAGTTTGGCCATCTTTGAATTCACACCACCATTTCCTAGCCTTACGTTTGCTCATTACAGTAGGGCCATAAACTTGACAAAGCTAGCAATGAATTTTTGATCCATTCATGTTTTTTGCATGAAGAAATGTTATCACTGGACTTTGCACGCTGCAGGGTTATTAATTTTATTGTTCACTTTAAAAGCACTTATACACAACCGTAAACCATTACAAAGCTCTGACAACTGAGTTGTCACTTCGTAATGAATCACGCTAACACCTTGCACATGCGTTGACATGGCCGTGTACCTAGCACGGCGGTCGCAATCAATGTGCCTTTATTTTCTGAACCCCCCTCATATAACTCAGAATTACAACATTAGTTCCAAGTGAATATTCTAATAAAGGCAAAACTATCATCTTCAAATAACATATCCTTTTTGTCTGATTGAGCTTTATATTCAAAGGACAAGTTTTAAAGCTGTTTTATATATATTTAATTTACTCTATAACCTACTATTGCCTCAAAAAAAAAATGTGTTTGGTAAATATATTTGAAAATTTACTTGGCAAACCTGGGCTCAGTACAAAATAAAGTTACATCTCTTAGCAAACTTAGGACTTCTGAGATAATTTGATCGTGTTTAAAATATTTGTTTCTATAGCTAAAATAAATAGAAGTGGAAGTATTAAAGAACAGGAAAAATTGGTATATAGCACAATATTTGAAAAGTTTGCTAGGCAACAGAGTTCTCTTGGTCCAATTGAAGTCAATTCTTTAAATATTATAACAAGAAAGAATAATGTTGTATAGTTAATATTACCATCTCTATTACCAACTACAACTAATATTGTTGTGTAAATTATGAGGAAATATCCTTGCAGCAAATAAAAAGTACCAAGTTTGTGATAAAATTGGTGTCACATGTTCATGGTAAACTGTATCTATCTCTGAAAATCTTTGATTGTAAATATATAACATTTATACACCATCTTTAACAACTTTAATGAAATTTGAACTTTCTAAATCCTCTCAGTTGAATTGAAATATAATACATAAGCTGTGCATTTTAAGATTCTATTCATCTTGTAAATATTGTGTTATAGAGTTTTTAAAGAAGGCACAGTTGGTCCAAAGTTTGGTGTGAAATGTGAAATCGGAGATCGAATTGGCTGTGGTATAAAGTTTGATCAATTGTCAGAAGCTATAGAAGATCCATTTTGTACTTTGATGCCTATTTACTTCGTCCGCAATGGCAGGGAAGTAAGTCTACAATCATGTTAATAATTAGTTATATTTTTATATGGTTTTTCACAATATATTATTTAATTCTAGCTTTTACAAAGTAATAAAGGTTTTGTTTTGGTATGTGACAATATTAACATTATAACAACCAACACATCTTAAACATAATGTTATGATAATAAAACATATATTTTGTTAGTTTCACAAAAGATTATGTTTTCACACTTAATATTTCTATTTTTCTCTAACTATATATTAAATTTTAATTTACTGAAATTGTGTTCTTTCATAATTCTGACAATAGATAACATATTTGATTGTCTTGTAAACCTTTTCGAATAATATAATTCAATAAACCAGGCCTGCTTGGCTATTCAATGCGGAACGGATATCAAGATGAATTAGTGGAATATTTGATAATATATATAGGTTTCTTTGACAAGATCTGAAAGCAGGAAACAAACATGCAATTTGTGAACCTAACAGCTTTTGCTGCTGGGAGCTAAACATAGAGATAAGAGTAGAGGAAATATACCAAATTACTATGCAGGAAGAGTGGAAAACTATTTAAAAAAACAAATCTGAGTACATCTGGCTCAAGGACTCATATACCCACCTCCCTATCCCCGATAAATCAGACTAGACATTGTGTGCCCACAGATGTGTTGTTTCTTGCATTTCATACAATTCCAAATCAGATTACTAAAATGTTTTGTATGCAAACATAGTTGGGCACCATTCTTCTTCCACTACCATTGGGTGGACTTTATCCTGCCATCAGTATGCATTCTCTTGGTGAAGAAGTTCGTCTTTTCCTTGGATTAAACTGGGTACCTGAAGAAGATAGTCTAATGTCAGTAGATAACAATGAAGAAGACTGGTATAGACTAAACGATATCCGTCTCAATGGGCAGGTATGACAATTGTAAATTTTAATTAGGTAAAAGGAAGATTTGTTTCTGTTATTTTTACTAAAAATGTGTATAAATGTTTCCATTTAGCTCTGTGCTTGAATTCAAAGATTCAAGCATTTGTTCATATTCAGTGGCGAAACATTTTTTTAATCTCAGCGTCTTACTTCCCTTTCGGGTTGTATGCCTATGTACTAATTGCACTAATGGTTTAGGAACTAGGAAGGTTTAATCGAAAGGAAGTACATCTGTATTTGCATGGAGGGAGAGTAAAAAATCATTTAGGGAAAAACCAACTTAACTGCACCCAACCGAGATTGAACCCCCATCTCCCTGTATTTGGCAGTCAATTTTAACATGAGAGTAATGTGTTAGACCATGTGGCCACTGAAGTGGTTTTGATATTAAAAATTGTTCACTTTTGCATAAAAAAAAGTATTATGTTTAGTAGTGGGCCAATACATTGCTCGATACCATCACTTCATCTCCTCAATTATCGATACCCTATTCAATACAATTCAACATTAAATTAAATAGATTCTCATTTTGTAAGTATAGAAATTAGTTAAAAAGAAAAGTCCTTAATTTGTTTCCGTGGAACTATGGGAACTAGTCAATTAGTCTGTTTAAACCAATTATAACAACAAGCCACCAGACAAGTAAGACCAATCCACATCACTTTCACATATATCAAAATACTGTGACACTTCACTTTTTAAGCGTTCCATTTTGAAAAGATTATCAGATAAAAGTAAAACAAGAGAAAATTTGTATCAGTTTATTACTATGAATTTTATTTTGAAAACGAGCTCAAGTATGAAGTGAACAAAATACGGAAATGGAAATAACCTTGAAAGTCAAAAATGATATGACTGAAAATATTTGCGGATTTACACAAAAATACTTTGAAAATTTTAACTTGAAGTTTTTTTGAAAATGAAAAGCTTTTATATCTTATCATTTTTTTTTTCTTTTTAATCATTTCACAATATCTATTAAATTAATTTAATAATTATCTTAAGTAAAAGATATTTATAAAAAAAAACTATATTGGTGACACTAGTTAGGAAGACTATCGAAATGGAATGTGACGATGCTTACAATAGTTAGTCAATAAATAAAAAATAAATAAAAAAATTAATTTGGATGATTTTAAAATCACTCGAATAATAGTTAGTAAAACTACGAAAAATGATACAGCTGCGAGCTGGCCAGTTAATTTGCTCTCACTCCCTTGCCAAAGCACTGAAGAAAATTGACATTATGAAGTGAATATTTTATTCGGCTATCTCAATATAAAATAAGTGTTCTTTTTAGGTTAATTGTACAATTATCGATTACCAAAATAATCACATATGGTATGATGTAAAAAGGCATAAACATCGATATGTATCATAACACATCGCTAGATTAGGTTGCCATTATCGCAAAAATTATTATCACCCATAACTATTCATGAAAGATATTTTGGTCCATAACGTTTAAATTAGAAACATTTTCATGCTTTGACATAGAATTTCACTAAAGGTGAAATTGACTAGATAGATTAGAATTTAAAACATTAACATAACACCTCATAACTACCATTATTGACTCTACGACATTAAGAAAGTTGAACGGTTATCAGTGGAAGTGCCCTATCTAACCATACACTTAGTGGGAGTTAATTTCCCTTATAATTACTGTAGGGGCGACACACGCCAACAATCAAGCGTGCAACCTTCTGCTAAACAAAAGGGACAACATATCTGTCATAAAGGCTAATATTCCCCAAAAGCCCAAATGAAATTGATCAAAGCAGTGGTTAGTATTAAACCCAATAGTCACACACCTGGAGCAAAAATAGAGATCAAGTTCTGATGAAGAACAATTAGCAAGGTTACCCATAGCATTAAATTATATTAATATGCGATAGCAGCATATTCCCTAAAATAGTCTACAAACTCTACCCATAATAACAAATTTCAATTCACAATTCCGAAATAGTAATTTTGAAGAGATTCCCCTCTATTATTCAAAAGAGAATTTTGACGACTTTAATAAACCCTTAATTTTATACTCCACTCTCACCTTTTCCAAGTCAACGGGGCAATGAGTCGACAATACTAGCAAAACACCCCAATATATAGCAACCAAATGGACAGCCATGTCCACAGAGAGAAGGGGAGAAGAAGGGACAGAGCAGGGACTCTTCCGGCCACCCATAGAACTAGAAGAAACTTCGAGAATAGCTCAGGTGGAGAAAGTAGCAACTAAGCGCGCCGAGCTACCTTCAGGTTTTATTTCTCGGGCGTGGCTTTCTTGCCGAGCTGGCTGTAGAAAGACGGCTCCGTTTAGTCTATGGAACTGTGAGTTAGATTTTAAACAATTTGAATTAGTTATGTATTTCTCCAGCAAGATTCATAACATTAACATTCTATTGTTTTATGTAACAAGCTAAGCTGAGTGTATATAATTTAAGCTGAAACCTGATTTGTAACTTTGTTAAGAAACCTCATTATACTGTTTATTTTAATAACTAATCAATTTGTTTCTCTAGGTTTTAGAGTACACAGGTCGAGGAAAGAGCATAATTGATGTTGGTCTTGCTCAAGGTAGATCTCCATTAAATACAACTACTCACTATTTTGAAATTGAGATAGTAGATCCTGGTGAAAATTGCTACATTGCCATTGGACTCACAAGAAGAGTGAGTTTGATTGTTATGAACATTATAAGGTTGTGACAGGGCTGTGGAGTCAGAAGCAATTTTGTTTGGAGTCCGTAAAAATTACCGACTTCGGCTTCAAAATTAAAACTTATATTATTATAGCAATATATGATAAGTAAATGATTTTAATTTTATAATTTTTATACAGATATTTAAGGACCAATTTTTGTAATTTTTATTGACATATTTATTCTAATATAAATTCATAATGCCCAAAAAGCTTCCCTTGAATTAATCTGTATTTGAGCATTTTAATGCAATACATTTGTTATTACTAATTAATATACATTAGCCATCACATATGAAGGAGTTGTATGTGACCAGGTTTTTGTTTTTAGCTATCCAAATAGAGGGAAATACAGCTGTACTGTTAGGGTATTTCCTTCAGTCAATATAACACCAACACTTGCCAACTAGACTTTGCAATTTGTTGAGTCCTAGATAATATTATAAAATTAATTGATTTCACTATTTATTTGACATGCTTAGCCTTACACTTTGGTCAGGCTACCATCGTTGCCAATTTTATTTGTTTATCATTTAAACTTGCACTCACACAATTCTTATGGTTATTTCTTTTGATTCATTTAAGGATTATCCCAAACATCGACATCCAGGGTGGAACAAAGGCTCCATAGGCTATCATGCAGATGATGGTAAAATATTTGTTGGCAGTGGAGTTGGAGACCCGTTTGGACCTCGTTGTCATAAAGGAGACAGAATGGGCTGCGGAATAATATTTCCAAGGGATTATATTTGTGAATATGACAGGTTAAAATAAACTTTATTGTATAGTTCCTTAAATATGTTAGTTTTATAATTTATAAAATAAATCTAATAACTATTTCACTTTCTAATATTTGACAGAGTAGTGTACATTTCTATATTTTTAAAAAAATTCAAGACATATCTGATCTCTGACCTTTATCTAAATATTTATCCACTCACACTTAACAAATTTAATATATTTCAGCTTATCATTGACCCTGTGAATAACTTTTTTTCCAATCATTGAACCATGAAATAGGATACAGGATTACACTTGAACCATAAATTACATCTAATTAAGGTTTACTGTGTATTTCACTTGACGACAATAAAATAATCAGGGTTTAAATAGTTTTTTATTTAAACTTTTTTTTTAAATAATCTCTAAAGTATGTTAATCCACTCATCTTAATTCCGCCCATTTTTAATTAAGAAAACACCAAAACCGAAGTATGATGCTAAACAGGCTCTTAATGCTATTTTTCTTATTTATATTTCAGTGATGGTGGTTCTGTTGAATTTAGTCCGTCATCTCCCAACGAAGTTGATGACTTGTTAGACCTGACACTGGAAGGCAGTGATAGTGAGGATGAGGAGTGGTGGAGTAACAACTGCACTGGGAATTGTGAAGGGAAAGTTAAGGTAAAAGAAAGCTTCCTGGTTGTGTTGGTTTTCCAAGTTGGGCAAAGATTTATTCCTCAAGTCACTGCAAAAACAAATACTTAAATATATAACAATTTAATTTATATTATGTCAAATGGTCAAGGTTTAAATCCCGATGGACTTGAATAGTATTATGTTTATCTTTTAACAATATTTATTATTTTATTATGCTGATTGATCTATTTTGTATTATTTTCCCACCCCAATGTTAATTTAATGATTGTAGTTGTCTAGAGGTAAACCACCAATTTCACATAAACTATATGGTGTATATTAAATAAATATATTATTAAGGAATCTTTGAGAGTGTTTTAATTAAATAATGTCTCCATTTGAAGATAAAATATTTAGCTAATTTAACAAGCAAAAAGATATATTAAAATATCTTCTGATAAGCTGATTATGTTATTTTTATTTTTAAATTCTGAGGTACTTTTTATTTTTCAGGTGTTTTTTACACGAAATGGAAAGACTATAGGTGTGCGACAAGTCCGTATCCCAAAAGGAGGATTTTATCCAACTATCGGGATGTTAAGTGTACAAGAAAAAGTGAAAGTTGATTTGCGGCCATTCACAGGTTGATATCAAGGACAAGGACCTCTGAGAAGCTGTGTTTACCACCGAAGATAATGTCTGTGATTTAACCGACTTAAAGGAAAAATGGCGCCAAACAGCTGTATTAAATTAAACATTAATAAGAGGATAAAAAAGCAAGGCCTACACACATATTAGAAAATGGTAAGCCTCAAAATTTACAGTTAAAATACAGCACCACACACAAAAATGTAATGACCATGTGTTTTATTATATTTTTATATGCGAACTTTTGAGACCTGCAGTTTTCTGGTACATGTTTAGGTCTTGCCCTTCTATCCTCTTTTCAATGTTTAATCTAAATGAATTAATAAACAATCATGATATTTTTTTAACTTATTGATAGCACCAAATTTCATTTTTAATGTAATTGGTTTAAAAACTGTATTTTTTGATTTTGGATACAAGTTTTGGTACTCTTCCATTGTCTCAAACTCAAATTCAAATGTATATTTTTAATATTTTGTTTTTTCTACTTGTATTTTAACAGTCAAACTTAATCATTGTGTTTGCATATGCCACAAAATGTGATATGCCTTTTAGAAATCAATGTGATTGAAAATTTTTAACTAAATTTCTAAAAGAAAATAGAAATATATTTTTGAAATATGTAATCAAGGTATGCCCGAATCATTTAATGATGGGGATAAAAATCGAAAAAGTTGGATTTTACTGTAGCACATTCAATTAACATTTAAAATTAAGTTATAGTAAATAACTTCGAAAACCATCCGGCTTTTTTCTTTGAAGGATGTGAGGGGGTAAATGAAATGTCCCCAGTGGAGAATACCACTCTCCAGCTGGTTAAGTCACGTGATGGGGCTGGCATCTTATGGCTTCATGACCTGCCGGTAATATGTATTCGAGGTTTTCTTCCTCTAGCCTTTGAAAAACCAACATCTAACTACAAGGCAGTAGCAAATACCAGATAAATGGTGCGATTATTAGGACTCTCTTAGAATAAAGCAAAGAAGGATACTAAACTTAAGTTTTACAAAATAATGGCATCACCTGTACTACTCTATGGAAAAGAGAGATAAAAGTCCGATACAAGCATCTGGGGTAAAATTCTTGAGACAAGTAGATTTGATAAAATCAAAAATGAATAAATAAGAGCACTTATTATGTATAATATTAATAACATAAAATGAGAGAATATCAAGAGAATTGGATCATCCATATGCAACGGGTGCTAGAGTCCTTACTACCAAAACAAGTTTTAGAATACAAGCCAAAAGGAAGATGTTCCATAGGTAGATCCAGGAAGAGATGGCTGGAAAACTTTTGAAGAGGAAACAAGCAGATAGCCTAATCCATGGACTGAAGAAGAATTTCTGAAAACAAATCCCCCCTCGGGATTTGAGGGAGGATTGGAGGCAAGATAAATAAAAATCATAAATTGATTATATTCTAAAAGCCTTTGTGCTCACAGAGTTAGATTAAAATCCATTTATTATTTTAAAAGTGACTGCTGCTCAAATGCATGGAATAGAGGTAGCAGTTTAAAATCTGCTTGATTAACAATTTTTTTTTTTAAATGTGACTAAATTTGAAAGTTGTAGTCCTTTTACTTGGAGTAAACTATTATTTAGATTATTAAATATTAGTATTGAACACTCCACAAAATTCTAATACTAAATGTGTGAACAGTTCACAAATGCCACTAAGTGTAGTGTAAAAGCTTACATATTTGAATAATGATCTAATAAAGTAATTAAAAATATAATTATATACCAGTGTGTATATAACCTCTCTTAATAGAGTGCTTGCTATATATACATTATATTTATTACTTTCTCAGTCTCAGATATTTACTCAGCCAACCTCATGCCTAAACATTATTTCACGTATCCACAATGATCTACAGCCATCCATGAAAACTTTATGATCACAGCGCACAGTTTGAGACTCATTGCCTGTCCCCGCTTTCTGGATATTTGCACTTGTGGGGTAGAGACAAGGAAAATAGAATTTAGAGGAAGAGTGAGAAATAATTGTTCCAAACCAGGATTTAAATACAGACCTCCAAATAAGCAGCAAATAAGACAAG
The DNA here is from genome assembly GCA_902141385.1 of Timema californicum. Classification (NCBI taxonomy): domain Eukaryota; kingdom Metazoa; phylum Arthropoda; class Insecta; order Phasmatodea; family Timematidae; genus Timema; species Timema californicum. The sequence goes on from CABFOW010002355.1 coordinate 50,389, forward strand.
ATGAGACTATTACCTGTGTCTACATACCCATCAGTGTGAATAATGGTTTTATAAATGATGACTCATAATAAAATGGTTCAAAATGTTTATGGATTCATAATTTATCTATATAAAAAATTATATAGGCCTCATTGACTTCAAAACCACCAGATATATCCAGATGCTTTAGAATTAAAGTGGTTTAGTTTACTTTTTATACACAATTTAAACTTTTGAATTTATATAAATCTTATAGTAATGATATATTATGTGCCATTAATAATTGAAGTTTCACACACTTGTCCTTACTATATTCTATTCTTAATATGACCCTTAATTTCAAGGAATAAGATTAAAACCTCACTTTGAATGGACTTGTATATAATTATAGTATGTTTTAAAAGGTAGACAGTTTGTCACCAACCATTCATGAATTCATTCAGTTAGTTAACTAATCACTTACACCAATTGTATAACATTTAAGTTTTTATTAAAGCATCTTAATGAATTATTGTTTTATTATTCCACTTTTCAAATGCATATTTTAATCTTTTTTAAGTAATGTTACAAACCCTTCAAGGGTCTTAAAGCTTCTCCCTTGGAGGTATTTTTTTACATTTTTATGATTCCCTATGATTGGCATATTTCTACGCTGCATAAATAATAAATATGCTGCAAGTATTGAAAATACCATTGGTGTATTAGCTTTAGAGATATGTACACACTGTTTACTGTGTAAAGTAGAAACCTTACCTAAACAGATTACACTATGACCCCATCTTCTAAGATATACCATAGTAGAATAATGCAATGTAAGCTTGCTACCTTAGCAGGTGGATGAAGGATGAAAAAAACTATTGGCGATAAACTTATGAATCTTGTATTTTAACTAAAACTATATATATTTTTAATACTAGAATTGCCAAACTGAAAGTTAATATGTATTAAGCTAAGCTTAAGTTCAAAGTGATTATTTTCTGATTGTAAAAACAATTTCTACTTCCTCATACAATAAAGTCAAAATATAAGAATAAATTTTCATAAAAGGGAAATAATTGTTCTATGCAATAAACAAATTTGTCAAGTTAAATAAATGTTTTTTAAATTATATATAATAATTTAACCTGTGGTGTGTAGATGTAGAGACCGAAGGACTGGTTTAACTAAAGAAAACCATGAGTTTTGTAGTAAATTGAGATGCAACTAATAAGTGAATAAAGTAGTTAGGCCTCAAAGGCCCTTTGGAGTGGGGGTATAAGGGGTGAAAGTTGGCCTGCGCCTCAAATTCATCACTGTCCAGCCTAAAGTGGCAGCATTCTGGCCGAATAACGAAAAAGCCTGATAATACAGGATTTGAGTATAAATAATTTTCATTATGGGTTCGCCTACGTTTTTTTAAATTTTTGCAGAACATTTAAGTTTGGTTTAATAGAATCTGCCCATTTTCTAAATGCAATGTAAAATAGGAATACTATAGTAATTGAATGGGGGCAGTAAAAGCTAAACAAAGAAATTTTTAAAATCTTTACTAGTCTCTACTTAAATTTGGAAATGGAAAACTACAAAGCAAGAACAAATAAAAATAGAGTGACAGGTTTGTAAGAAAACAATGTTTATCATACAAATCTAAACAGGCTGCTCGGAAGCTCGACATAATGTGGGCTGAGATGGTGTTGAGTTTTATAAATGAACTTCCATAAGATGCATGTTTACTAAACAAGGATGAATCAGTACAGTTGTACTGTATTGTTGTATTGTATACACACGTGTAATATACAAAAATGCATTACAATACTGTACATATAATAGTGTATTGATTCGAGTAACACGTAACAAGTTACAAGTATGAACAAATGCCCTGTTGGACTCGAACTCTGGCGATCGTAAGCCTCACCCCAACACACAATTCCATATTTTAAACAGAGTCGTCTTTCTACAGCCGGCTCAGGAAGAAAGCCATGCTTGAGAAAAAACTGAAGGCGACTCGGCGCTGGTAGTTGCCACTTCCTCCGGCTGGGCTATTCTCGAAGTTTCTTCTAGTTCTACGGGTGGCCGGAAGAGTCCCTGCTCCGTCCCTTCTTCTCCCCTTCTCTCTGTGGACATGGCTGTCCATTTGGTTGCTATATATTGGGGTGTTTTGCTAGTATTGTCGACTCATTGCCCCGTTGACTTGGAAAAGGTGAGAGTGGAGTATAAAATTAAGGGTTTATTAAAGTCGTCAAAATTCTCTTTTGAATAATAGAGGGGAATCTCTTCAAAATTACAATTTCGGACTTGTGAATTGAAATTTGTTATTATGGGTAGAGTTTGTAGACTATTTTAGGGAATATGCTGTTATCGCGTATTAATATAATTTAATGCTATGGGTAACCTTGCTAATTGTTCTCATCAGAACTTGATCTCTATTTTTGTTCCAGGTGTGTGACCATTGGGTTTAAAACTAACCAATGCTCTGATCAATTTCATTTGGGCTTTTGGGGAATATTAGCCTTTATGACATATGTTGTTCCTTTTTTTGAGCAGAGGGTTGCACGCTTGATTGTTGGCGTGCGTCGCCCCTAAAGTAATTATATGGGAAATTAACTCCCACTAAGTGTATGGTTAGATAGGGCACTTCCACTTATCACTGTTCAACTTTCTTAATGTCGTAAGTCAATAATGGTAGTTATGAGGTGTTATGTTAATGTTTTAAATTCTAATCTTACAGCCTATTTCACCTTTGGTGAAATTTTTTGAATGATGTTAATTTTTCAAATTCTAATCTTTCAAGTCAATTTCACTATAAGTAAAAGTAAAATGTTGACTCATGTTAATGTTTCAAATTCTAATCTTTCTAGTCAATTTCACCATAAGTAAAATAAAATGTTGAATCATGTTAGTGTTTCAAATTCTTATCTTTCAGTCTATTTCACCTTAAGTGGAATTTGTTGAATTATGCTAATGTTTCACACTCTAATCTTTCTAGTCAATTTCATCATAAGTGAAGTAAAATGTTGAATTATGTTAATGTTTCAAATTCAAGTCGTTCTAATCAATTTCACTTTTAGTGAAATTCCATGTCATATCATGAAAATGTTTCTAATTTAAATGTTGACCAAAACATATCTCATGAATAGTTATGGGTGATAATGTTTGCGATATGTTATGATACATATTGATGCCTATACCTTTTTATGTCATACCATGTGTGATTTGAATGACCTTGGATTGTGAGTTTGGATTGCTCTTGGCCATCTAGTAGAAGAATTGAATGCTACTTTTTAATATTACATGGTTGTGTTTAAATTGTGTATAAATCGATAAACAATTATCTATATACATTAAATGAGCTTCAGTTAAATGTTAAAATAATCTGGAGTACTTAACCTCTATCTATTTATATTCAACTCTCCTCAATTATGTGTAGAAAAAGACAATATATTTTTTCAGTTTGTAAGTAGGTTGAAAAATATTGGCTCTTCTAATAGAACCCACAAGAATGCGGGACTAGTTTTGAAACAGTCAAAAAGTATGTTAATATTTTTCTAGCAAAGATACAAACGTGGTTACATAAAGTGTTTCTATAATCACATTTTTACAGTATTTCTCAAAGGGTTCTATTTATTTAATGTTTTGTTTTTTAACTGAAAATTGTTATGTTTAATCCCATACATATATCACCATTCACTATGAAATGGAGAATTGGTAGTGGTGCAAGCAAGAGATGGGCTAATAAAGTACACAAAGCTTTAGCTAATTCATTAAGATCAATTACCTCACTTTTCAAGACACCCCACTCAATGGATAGTGCTAGAGACAATTAAACTTTTGAGTTTGTAAGGAAATTTAATGACCTCAGAATTAAAGATCTACGTTTATCAGCAAAAAATTCCAATCACATTATCTAGCTTCAGGTGAACTGTCATTCAATGTGCTTAAACAGGTCAAGAATTACTACCCTTCTACTATGGGATAAGATCGTTTGAATGGCCTTGCTATGCTTAACATAAACTATTACATTGTAATAAAACTAGATTTTTCCAGTTAAATTGGTAAATTTTCATAAACAGTGGTATAAAATCACATCATTATCATTTCCATTCTGTGGCCTGGTCAGTTTAGTAAAATTCCTATATCCTGCTCTATTCTTCCACCATTCTCCTCCTCTTACTTGCACACATTGTGTTATCTGCTCCTTCCGCTGATCAGCAGACATCGTGACTTTCATTCTTTCCTCCCTGAATTTTACTACCACTTTATTCGTTACCATTTCCGTTACCATTACAAATATTAGTGGTAAGAGGGCACTCCCCTATTTCATTCCAATTTTTATCCGCAACCACTTCATCCTACCACTCTCTGTCTAACACAACTCCTGTTATCCTAATTCAATTTTTTCACTCTCATTGCAACTCTTTTCCACATAAGCCTTCCCCACATCCATAAAAACCATTATCAAGTCTTTCTCATACCTTATTTTCATCAGCTGTCGTGTGGAAAAGATCAAGTCTATTATAGATCTCTGTTCCCCAAATCCACGCTGTTCCTCTTTCGATTGACCTTTAATTTCATTTCTAAAAAAAAATTCTAGTTTCTTCTCATATATTTTTGTACAATGGCACATTAGGGTTATTCCTTTTTTCTCGTCTTTTGTTACATTGTTTTCCTTCCAAATCACTCTCAGTACCCTATATTACCAATGTATACCTGCTTCACCAGCAGCTTTTCTCATTTCCACAGTCATTTCTTCCACACCTGGTGCTTTTCCTTGTTTCATCCTCTTTCCTTGTGGGACCTCTAATTTAATCCTCTTCTGGGTTGAATATCATCTCAAAATATCACATTTATAGTTCCTTTTCTTCCTCTTCATTCATCATTCCAACTTATTGTCATTTCTTTTTCCTTTTTCTAACCTCGCTCTATAATACCTTAAATTTAAGAAGAGAGGAAATGGAGAGAAGTGTGTTTTTATCCAAGCCTAAACTAACTATCCTATCAGGTTGGCTTCCTTCATTATCAATTACTTTACATTATTAGTGTGTCTACACTGTCTAATATATTTACAAGCCATTAGGCAATAATTTATTTCATTAATAAATTAATTTGAAATTGCTCTTTTCTATGGTGTTTATGACAAATAATGCCGTAGTTAAGTCCATAGTTAAGTTAAAATTAATAGTCATAAACCTCATTCTAGAATGTTTACATTACTATCTCAATAAAAAATATATTTATAAAGTGTGATTTTATTTCTAGTTGTCAAATATGCAAACATTGCTTCATGCAAACTTAAGAAAGGCAAGTTTAGTGTTAAATGCTTTAATTGTTCAGATTTTGGAAAAATAATACTGAGGAATTAAACGATTGTGGGGGGGAAAAAAAAGCTTATTCACATAAAGTGAAGTCAGGATAAAAGTGATACATAAATCTTGTAGCGTACAAAGTAAACTTAGAAATGACCCATTAAAAACCACATCCAAGATTTGTAGCAAAGTTTAATTCTATCAATATAAAAGTACAAACTTATCTTTATAAAAGTACACTTTAGAAAATATTTTTACCTCCAGGTGAAACAAACCTATAATAAAACAATAATCACATTACATTTATTGAAATAGGGATTTTCATATTTCTATTTTGACAACATACTATTAGCTAATTTTACTTGTATCAATCCCTTAAGTACTTGGATAAATAGTTGGATTCATTTAACTGATACCACTTGACATTAGTGTTAGGCAAGGTTGCATTATTCTTTTAATTATAAGTGTGGGTTTTTCAGAAAAAACCGAAGAGTAAGGTGCCTGTGGTTGGAATGAGATGTCTAAGAAATGTATATGGAAAAACTCGTATGGATATAGTAATGAATGGGTGCTGAAGTTGGAGTGCAGTTTGAAAGGGAATCCAAAAAGCCAATGTAAAAGAGGTATCTTACGTTGTTTTGGGCATGTTGAGGGGATGAGTATGGATTGAGTGACAAAGCACATATATGATGGAAGAGAGTGTTTGGATAAAAAGTAAGGACTGAATGCCTAACATACTTACTCAAATGTTACCAAGTATGCCATATCTGTTGTGACTTTCATGCAATTCAAATAATTAAAAATATAAATAAAACATGACATATAATTGTTTCTCAAACCTTTAGAGTAGAATTACAATGTTAAGGGGAAATGGTTGATATGTAACATAGGAAAAAATTATATTACTTTATTTTTGTTGAAAAATTACACCTAGATACAGAAATTTAAGCCTGTGAGCACAATTAAATCTGTGCCAAATTTATAATTTCAATGGTTTATAAATTGAATTAAACATATCTAAGCCTTAAGAATCAAATGGCATTATAATTACAAAAGTAAAGAATTTCAGGCCAAAGGAAATACTACCAAAGTGGAAGTTTGAACACCAATATATTATGAAATTAATTTACTAATCCATGTATGTATTGTTAGAGACAGGGCAGCATAATCAATTCATTTAGACTAAATTGTGTTTTGAAATAAAGTTTATTTTGTCACTGTGATGATAAATTCACAGTATCTTAAATTGTATTATTTATTTACAAAAGAGGCGTGAGTTTTAATTACACAAACAAAACCGGTTTTTCTCCCCTCCAAAATAAAATAGGCTTCTTAGTTTATATTTAAATCAAAGTCTTAATTGATGTTTCTGTTTTATAGTGTAATTTCTTATTAGGTTTTATCTTCTTTCATTTCATTTTTTGTATTTCTATGTCATTTAAACTGGCTGAAAAAAAAGTGGGACTGTTGTGGTATTCTTATTGCATAAAGAAATTGGATTTTTTACTTTTTGAACTAATGTATTTTTTTTTACTAGAAAGAAATTTTAACAAAAAATTCTTTACACTTTCTACTTTGAAGTTTAAATTTGTGAAAATTTTCAAAATATGGGCTTAATTTGAAGTAAATTTGTTCTGTATCTTCTTTTCTGCAGTGAAATCAAACATTTACAAGCTTATGTTAATTTCAGGGTCAGTTTTATGGTTAAGTATATTTTTCTTAATTTGTTTGAAATCAAAGATATAATTTTGGTCAATTTTTAAGAATTCATCATCTACTATGAAGCAACTCCTGTAATCGTTCACCATCCTAAAAGATAAAACATTTTTATCTTTAGCATTCCTAGCCTTCCTTCTTACATGTTTTTGATATAACAAAAAGACTCTGAAATCTTCCATCTCACCAAACAAAATAGACAAGATGTTCCTTCAAATGCCTCACATCTAGTTTAAGTTTCATGCCACATTACATTTTCTGTATTTCCTGCCATTGCATTACATACCATGCAGATTAGATTTTTTTTTCTGTTTTTCTTAGACTTTGAAAGATTTTTCATTAATGAAGGTTTCATTTTAAGAATTTCGGCTATGTTTTTACACTTTTAGCAGTTTTTGCATAGGTCTATTTGAGAGACCTAAATTGAAAAATAGTGGAAAATCACACGTTAAATGATTGCTTTTCATCAACAAATCTCTGTACACATTAGTCATATTAAATTACAAACCAAATATTTTTTTCTCTCCTTGTGTATGTGTAAGAAATACTAAGAAAATAATTATGAATCTATACACATAACATGGGCTAACCAAATTGATAACCTGACAATTGAATTATAACCTAATAAGTTGACATATTAATAGTGTTTTCATTCTTTGTTCTTATAAATTATAGATCAATTCAGACATTTACTACGCACCAGAACTTTTTACCGTTTCAATTGAAAAGTAATCTTAAAAGTTGAATCTTATAAATAATGTTTATTGTCAACAGTCTTAAACTTCGGGGCCATTCAAATTCATCCAACAATAAGGGCAATTTTATCTTATTTCATCTACAAATACAGGCAGATGAGAAAATATTTCTCTTCAAAGAGTTAATATTTCGTCCACTCTGACCAAGATTTTAAATTATTTATCCAACCAAAATGAATATAATTTTTTTAAATATTAAATATAATTTATTTTTAATGTGTGTGAGGGCAGGTGGTTAAGGAGGAGGGGCCATTGTGATAAAACGAAATCACTTGGGTTACCGTTTCTAATAGTTTGAGAAACATAGCATCATATACAATATTACAAATTTTGGTTTAAATTAAAACAATAAAAGTGGTCTTATTATGAAAACCTTAGTTTATAATATTCTCAAATAATTTAATGTACAAAAGAATCTGTGCACTCTGCCCAGTTCTAAATGTTTTATTTAAATGAATATGCATACACTTTACACAAATAGAAAAAATATAATGTATGAAATAACAAAATAAATGACATCCGATTTTTCACCATTGGGTGTTTGAATTTTAATGTTTTGTATAGGTTCCCTAACGTAGCTTGGGGTCCACAGTTTCTCTGATTAATATTTAAAGTTTTAGTAGATTGAATTAAACGTGATTTTATATTGCACTTTCCAAGTATAGTTGATGCATTGTACAACCTGATTTAATTCAATTGATATGTTTCTTATTTTAAATTTATTTGACTCTGCCATATACTTTAAGTACTCTTTACTAGGTCTGGCATGCGTCTACAATTTGAAATACAATTTAATATAAATTATCAAGAGTTGCATGTAGGGGAATATAAATTTCATTTGCCAGCTTTCAAAACGTTGGGAGCTATATTTTTTTATTTGTTAGATTCATACAAAGTTAAAAATATGTTTGACGCAAAGCCCGAAAATGATCAATGGATATAATTTTTGCTCAATCCTAGGATTGAACATTTTAAAATAACCAAAGCCTGGAATTCTGATCAATTTCGAGCTTTGGCCATCTTCAAATAGCCAAACCTAGGTTTGTGTAATTACTAAACGGCCATCGATTAAAATACAGTTATGTGGTTAGGATAGGCTTGAAAAAATTTGGTCAGGTGGTCTTGATAATTTAAAATAAATTTGTAATGTTGTCCGGTTCTGTTTGCATATCAATGCAATCCACTTTCCCTCATGAATTCATGCGGTTACTCAAAATTGGACGTGTGCCACCTGCACAGTCTTGTCGAGAAACAAACTAAAATATTATTTCAAGCTTTGGTCATTTTAAAAAAGTTCAAGCTTAGGATTGAGCAAAAAATTTGTCCGTTGGCCTTTTTCAAGCTTTGCGCCCAACACACCCAAAACGTGTAAGAATAAATTATTAATAATTTACTATATTAATTACTATAGTAGTAATAATTATAATTAGAGTTGATACAAAATTAGCAAATGTTGTTCTAAGAGCCAAGGTTCCACTTAATTGTTTTAATTATTTCCATGAAGAGTAGCTAAGAGTTTTTATAATTTATATTTGAATATTCTAAAAACCAAGAAAAATTAATTAATTGTAAAATTAATTTTAAAAACAATTTATAAATATACACTAATAATACAATTTAATGAAGTATTAAAGAGAATATATAATTAAGCAGATCGGTATTCTTTATCTAGTTTTAACGCCCTTTAATGTTCCATAGCATCTTTACTCCCCACTCTCTTTTGTTTCTCTCAGTATTGACCTTGAAATAGACACCCGCTCCCCATTATTTTAAGATTATAAATGATAAAACCATTAGTGTTTAATTTAGCATTTGGGTAAGGAGTCAATTGGAAAGCATTAGTCCTTTTTGCCTGGCCTGTACAAATTTTATCCCCCTACTAAGCTGGGAAAACAACCCACGACCCCGTCTTTCATTTTCACTCCAGTGAAGCCCACCACTGCCCGCTAAAGTGAAGATTAATAGCAATCACTTTTAAAGTTATACGTTCATTTTAAAATATCAATCAGAATATAATTGTTCGATGTTTGTTAATGTTTTGAGAGAATAAATCAATAGAAAGAGGTAATCTTTTAAATATTTGATTGGAACAAAATTCACTTGAACCTTTAATGTAAAGATTTGTTTTTGTTATAAGGTTAGTGTTGAGAATGTGAGATGAGCAGTATTTTTGCAGTTTTATATCAATAAATTTTTTTGGCTTAGAGAAATAAATATTTCTACAGTAGAAAAATAGAGTAATTTTCTTCTTGTGGTGATAAGAGTTATTAAATATCTGTCAAGGTTGTCCTGTAATTTAATGACACTTTCTCTCTTTATTTTAAAATGTTTCTTATATACTAATGCCTCTATGTTTATAACATATACTAAACAGCTGTTGAGATCACAATGTGAAAAAAATAAACCATCTTTATAATGGAGCCTTTTTTATTTTTGCAAAAAATAAAATTCTTACGATAAAAATTGCATATATACTTGTTCCCTATACTCCCACCTTACTGTCCTTACTGTTGGAATGTGTAGAAATGTAATATAAAATGGAATAAATATAAGGTTTAAATAAAACTATGTATAGGGGGTCTACTAGTTAGTACAAATGGGAAACAGAAAAAATGCACCACAGCCATAATCTGAGCTCAATATATGAATTAAATGTTGTTCTTTTTCAGAATGTACCTGTTGTTTTAGGCACAAGAGGTTTGAGGGTGCTTAAGTGTTGATAAGCTTGTTCAGTTCTTTTAAAAGATTTACAAATTTACAATGCCTATCGTTGGCATGTTAAATTTCTATGCTTGCTTATTAAGTTTAAGGGCAACAATTAAATGTTCAGGGATACTTTGTCAAACTGTACAAGATATATGCTCCAATTAAAATCAGTGATGATCAATAAGCTTTATGTTAAATTATAAGAGGTGTGTGTTGTATAGCTCCAAACCCATCAGGATAGGTCGGTACTTCTCAGACAAATAAGCTTCTTCAAAAATACACATTGCCTTGCAAGGAAATAGTTTCGTAGGCAAATAATTAGTTTATAATTTTATTAAAAATAATATTGATCCACCTAATTATTTGAAAAACAAAGACCATATAAAAATTAATGTTAACTCTACACTGGTGAAAATGCATGCTCACATTAGTTATTAAACATGTAAATTGGACAGATTAAGGGTACACAAAAAGTTGGTTAGGTGATCCAAGCAAGAGTTATGTCTGATGTATATCATTCATAAAGTTTTGTATAGCTCCCCTTCCATGTTGAACTGGTGCTTGTGCATGGGGAAGATTAGACTTTGAAATGAATAAACTTCAAAGCCTTTAAAAGTTCATAGGAAATTGAGTGTCATTCAATTCAACTTTTGAATTGGAATTGTAACAATGTTATTCAAAGTGAGACTATTGGTTTCTGTCGCGGTGATTTTTGCCAGTATAATCATTAAGTTTGGTTTATTGATCGGATTTAATCAATTCCAAAGAAGTTGTTCCAAACATAATGTGTTTGATATGTTTTACAGTGTACAATACGGGAAGAAATGGGGCGATTTTGACAGGCTTTACAATGCTGGAAGACAAGAAAAAAAAAAGATCCTACAAATGATGACATACCAAGACAGAGAGCCACCGCTACTACCACCCTTGACATGAACTGAAGTAGAAACAGACAAGAAAGGTATGAGTAAAGGGGAGTCAGGGGAAAAGAGGGTTAGTGCTGACATGATCAAGGCAGCTGGTGCTGGTGGCCTACAGTGGAGCTATAGAGAGCTCTCTCTGCTATTTGGAAAGATGAGATGATCTCAAAAGATTAGAGGGAAGATGATTCAAAGATATTGGACCAAAGGAGGTATAGTCCCAATTTTCAAGAAAGGAAACAAAGGAAGATGTGACTAAGAGGGATGATGCTAATTTCACAAGGTATTTAAGATAGTGGAGATAATATGGTAAAAGAGATTAAGAAAATTAGTTGAACTCCTTGGAACAACAAATCAACTACCGACCTGGTCTTTAGGATATGCATGCTAGCCGAGAAACACAGAGAAAGAGGCAAGGAAATTAGTTTTGTGTTCCTAGACTTAGAGAGGACTTTTGAATGTGTTCTAAGAAATAAGATTTGGGAATGCATTTTTAAAAAATACTTGAAGCACTCATTTACAAAGATAATATTCTGTCAAAGTTGTTTTTTCATAGGACACATTGTCACCATTACTGTTTAATGCGACCATAGATGAAAAGATTAAAAAAGTTAAAAACGAACGAAATCATAATTTCAATGCTGAAACCTTTTCAGATGGCAAAGTAATCTTGGTAAGCACAGAAATAGAAGTATATTATTATTATTATTATTATTAGCACTGTGTCTTACTACCCTTTTGAGTTATACGCACTTATGCTAATGTGAGATGAAATGGAGGACCTACAGTTTAACGTGGAATACAACCCACGCTGAAGGCCATTAGCACTGTGTCTTACTACCCTTTTGAGTTATACGCACTTACGCTAATGTGAGATGAAATGGAGGACCTACAGTTTAACGTGGAATACAACCCACGCTGAAGGCCTGGCAATCCACACATTCCCAAGTTGTGATTAATACACGTCTTGTCAGAGGAGAAGAAAGGGTTTGGCAATCAGATAAATCGGTGGCCAGGACCAAGGATTGAACACTGGACCCCCAGCACATAAGTCTGACACCTTTCCTCTAGACCGCAGGTCACCAATATAAGTAGAAAATGCACAGAAATTATAGAACAAAATCAGATAATACAAAAAGTTTGGCCTCAAAATCGTTAAATCAGAAAAACAGTAGTGGTGTCAGTTTTTTATCACCGCATCTTACTACCCGTTCAGCTTATACGCTTTTGTACTAATTACATTAATGGCTTTGGGGATGAAGGAGCTTATATTTAGATTAAATATACCAGCATTTGTATGGAGGGAGAGTGTAAAACCATTTTGGAAAACCACCCTCAGTACACCAAACAAGATTCAAACCTCTTTTCCTCGTCATCGGCAGTCTAATAAACCGCAAGAGTGACGCCTTAGATCATGTGCCCACCAAAGTATGTGTGAAATCAGTTACTTTAAAAAAGATAAACTATACACCTATAAGGAACCAAATTGGAGGAGGTACCGTGGCACCATAATCATTAACGGTTCTGATGCAGAAGTCGCAGATTACAAAAAGGAGCACACTTTTGCCACAAAGTATATATCTACTGTGGGATAACCAAGCACCACCTTGTACAACAGTTATTTTGTCTCTATCATAACTTAAACTAGAAACCTGCACCATCTCAACCCAAAATCTAAGAATATAGAGTGCAGAAAAGTTCCTGAGAACCATGATACAGAAGACAAGGCATGCCAAGATACAAAATGATGCAATAAGATAAGAAACAAGAATAAAAGAACAATTAATAGAAAAGATTGTCGACTCACGTTTGTATTGGTTTGGTCATGTAAAATGGATGGGTCCTGAAAGAGCAGCAGGTGTATGGCTAAGAAATAAGTGGAGGGTACAAGACCTAGAGGAAGAGATGGATTAACCAAGTGAGAGAAAATGTGAAGAGCAGGGGTGTGGAGTGGAATCAGATCCAAGATGAACTGTAATAAAATTGAATGAGATGGAAGAAGCTTGTAAGCCACACCTGAGTGATTGGGGCTGGATAACGAGTGTGATGAATATATTATTAAATGTTATATAGTTGTAATTGGGACAGTAATTAAATTAGGTGATTAGTAAGAGTTAGAGTTTAGTGTGTAGAGTTTAAATAAGGACTTAATTTTCCAATATTGTTCACACAGTGCCAGAAAACAAATACTATAAATAATATGAGAAACTACCCAAAATGCAGCAGAAGGAGAAAAAAATATAAATGTGTATTGTATGATATAGAACATATATCTATACTTGATGAGATTACAAAATATTTGCAAGGATGTAAAGTGGGTTCTCATAGTTTAAAATGTTTAGGGCTAAACAAAATATAGACGTTTCTTGATAGTTTAATGAATTTTATAAAAACGCAGTAAATTCAAAATATGGATGGCATTCTTAAGCACCTTCCTTTCCTCAACCCACTTTAATTTGTCCTTGAACTGTATCCATCCCAAGAGTATTAAACTTATAAGTTCCTATCAAAATTTAAAGGGATTAATTGGAAACAAGAGCGTCTCTCATCTAATTCAAACCATGATAATTCAACCTGGACTAGTGTGTGTGTGTTTGCTGTCTTGTACACATTACAATTTAAATGAAATAATTGTTGAATGAATAGGTGGTTGTGATGTGGAGTGAAAAGTGTCACAGGGTATGATATAATTAATAGTTGGGCCATCTTTTGTGTAGTGTATTCATTTATTATTTGTGTGGCATACTTAATAATTGATTAGCTTTAGATTTTAAATTCTTGGTGTTTTGCTGATGGGACAAATAAGTTGATAGTTGCAATAAATTAAACAGTATTGTATTGTAAATGTTCTCTCATATCTAGTAAGTATATTATATAGTCATTTTTGTTAGCCTCTAGAAAAATTTATATTATTATGTTAATAGAACAAAAACAATATGTTAAATATTTCAAATATGTAATAGTGTAAACATCAAATTAATATTGCCTTTTAGTTTTTTTATTAAGTGTATAATAAAGTTATACAAAATGTTAAAGTCTGACCATAAAAGAAAAAATTACAAGAAATACTAAACATTTTGAGCAGTAGTGTAATTACTAGTACATTAAACATGAGAATAATTTAACCAAATGAATTATTTCTAACAAATATACCCCTTTTTTTAAATATTACACATATGAGGAAATGCTACAAATTAAAATGTGGATATTAATCAAAATGGCAGTAAAAACTACTGAGGAACACAGTGTTAAATTAGTAGTTATAAACTGTATACTCAACTTGACTTTAAAATTAGCCAAGATAAAAATACAACCTATTCATTTGAATGAGCTTAATTGACTATTCAAAACAAAAGTAGCTTAATGTGTCTTTGAACAATATATTATGAAATAAATTAATAACCTTTTTAAAAAACAATTCAAACACAAGAAGAAAATTCAAGTAGATCTACAGTAGTCCCATGGCTTCTTTGGTGCTGGCTGACGGCTTTGAAAAGTTACCAGACCAAATTATGTATCCCTACGCCGAACCATATGATCTGCAAAAACGTGTGTTTAGCAGCTGTCACTTCTGACAGTCAAAATGTAGGTATATACTTAAATGTTGACTGTCAGAAGTCAGCTGTGAGCTGTCAGTCAGCACCAAAGAAGCCACGGGGCTACTGTACCAATTGTTTGCTTACCATCAGAAAAATGTTTTATGGCAGTGACTTAAAACACACACAAAAATAGTTTATTATAATGACAAAGACAAACTACGCAAGAAGTAGAAATGTTTGTATCAAATTGTTATCTTTGACATCAATCATATAGTAGATATACTCATTAAAACGTTATACTTATACAAGTATGTTTTACGCTGCATCAAAGAATTAATTTTTAATATAATCTTTTATTTCGAACTTTAGTTTAGTTACTTTAGTTTTCCAAGATTTTAAATTATTATAGCCATATTATTAAAGTGTACAATATAATAAAGAAATTGTGAAATTTTTAGCAATGTAATACTATGATGAATATAATTTTACATTAACTTAACTTGATACTATAATTGTATTAGATCTGGAAGGAGGTAGAGGAAAGGTGTTTCTATCAACCTTTTCTAAACCTTCTTCCAAATATAATATAATTACCTCATAAAGTGAAAATAGGTTTTCCTTAAGAGATATGTGATACTATATGATATTGTATATCATAACACGTTGGAAAACATAAGCTTATAACCCGAAAGGGTACTAAGGCACAGTGCCAAACTTATAAATTTTTTTAATCATTAATGTATATATTTTTAATTTGCACCGATTTTACTAGATTTTAGGTCCAAAGCTATATTTTCGCTCACCAGCCATTAATTAGCAAGAAAACAAATATGTTTTAGTTGAGTCTACCACTGGAATGACACAATACATTTTCTAAAACAAGTTGGGTAGTATTTAATCATGGTTAAAAATTTTGTCTTCTCTCTTAAAGATGTATTTTAATTAATTAGATATTTTTAAAGTTTAAATTATCTTTTAATATGAAATATTTTTAAGATTTACTTTTATAATGCATTAAATGTAAAGTGTATAAAGCTAAATTTTAATTTTTATAAAAGTGGACCAGACAGTTGAAAAATCAGTATACCCCATTAAATAGTTGTCTTTATACTGAACAACTGTCAATCTGATACCAATAATTTACTTTAAATGAATTAAATTTTTAAAATCAGGAAAAAATCTTTTTATATGGAATTAGGTTTTTATTTATATATCTTGTTTAAAAGTTGAAAATCGGAGTTTGAACTAAAATGCACAATCTAACAGATGAATAACACTTCTCTGTTTTAAGTATAATTAATAATTTGAAAACTTTTTTCTAAAATATTGTTCTCTCTAGCATGACCACATTACAAATTTGTGAGCAAAATATTTAAAGCTGTATATATAATCAAGACTCAAGGGTCAATCAATCTTTAATTCAAATCCTTGTTTAACCCTGAAACTAGATTATACCTACTAAACTAAGAGTACAACATTCAAATAAGAAATGTGTGTGCTTTTTCACTGTCATATATACTTAAAGTAATAAAACTTATAAATAAACAAGTATACAGAACAAACCATTGTACAAAAATAATTTACCAATCAAGCCAATTTACTTATTCTAAATTAACTTGGTTTCGGTAGAAAATATTTAGTTTGTTGGTCATTCAAAAGTGAAGACAAATAAATGTGCCTAAGAATAGTAATTTCTTTAAGCCTTATTTTAATTCAATTAAAATAAGGCTTAAAGAAATTTTTATTAAAAAAAAAGTTTACTACCTCACAAGAACAAAGTATTTTGAAATGGACTTACTTATTGTACACAAAAACAAAACATTTTACATATAATAAATAAAATCAATAAATCTAATAGATCTATCTAAATAGTCTATATCACAAACATCGTTGGGAATAATACTTATATTTTAAACAAATAATACTTAACAATATTTTGTGACATTTTATTACATACAAAATAAAAAGAAGAAATACCTTGCAAAATGTTATTCATTTCAATATGCTGGTTAGTAAAATATTTGCTTACATGTAAACAAAAGAACTTGTTTATCAATTGATAGAGAGCTGCCAAACAAGTGAACACAAGTAAAATACAATAGTTATTAAATAAGTGATTATTTAATCAAATTACCCTCAATTAAGTACTATCCACATTATTTTATCAATAGTTGTGGACATAAGGTGCATATTTTAACATACAATATTATGTTTAATATTGATCTTTGAAATTAACTTTGATTCAGGAAGCTAACTAAGCCATAACATCAGTTAATAGATTAAGGAATGTTTTCTAACACTCAAAAGATAAAATCAATAAACTTGAAAACCCAATGGTGTATCTCAGAAATTATAGTTATTTAGGTGCATGTCATAAAACAAAATTTATTAAATTGAGATTCATAGAAAATCAATCTAAGGCAGTTTCAAACCTGAACTTTATTGGTTTGTCTAGATAGTATTTTTATGGTCCAGTGCCAACTCAAATAAACCGAGTCTTACTACCTGTTCTGGTTATACGCGCTAGTGTGTAATGGTAAGGTGATTGTGAGATGAAATAGAGGATCTACAGTTTAACGTGGGATCCAAACCACGATGGAGGCCTGGCATTCCCCACATTCACAAGTTGTGATTAATACACGTCTTGTCAGAAATGAAGGAAGGGTTTGGCAATCAGATAAATCTGTGCCGGGACCAAGGATTAAATCCCGGACACTCAGCACAGCAGTCTGACGCATTACCTCTAGACCGCCAGTCACCAGTTTTTAAATTAAATGTTCCTTAGTTTATTGTTTAGAGAAATAGTTGAAAAGTATTTTTCTCATTAATATTTAGTAGTATTCTTTGAAGGGGTTTTCAAATTAAATTAAATAAGTTTAAAGTTTTTAAGATATAAATCTGCAATATTTTTTTTCTTTTAATAAAAAGGAAAATTTTAAGCAAACATTTATTTACTTAAAGTCAGATTGCATTGTGCAAAATTACAGCTTATTGTCTGGTGTCAAACAATTATCGCTATAAGCTATATATTCCTTTTATAATATCTTGTCAGAAATGAAGGAAGGGTTTGGCAATCAGATAAATCTGTGCCGGGACCAAGGATTAAATCCCGGACACTCAGCACAGCAGTCTGACGCATTACCTCTAGACCGCCAGTCACCAGTTTTTAAATTAAATGTTCCTTAGTTTATTGTTTAGAGAAATAGTTGAAAAGTATTTTTCTCATTAATATTTAGTAGTATTCTTTGAAGGGGTTTTCAAATTAAATTAAATAAGTTTAAAGTTTTTAAGATATAAATCTGCAATATTTTTTTTCTTTTAATAAAAAGGAAAATTTTAAGCAAACATTTATTTACTTAAAGTCAGATTGCATTGTGCAAAATTACAGCTTATTGTCTGGTGTCAAACAATTATCGCTATAAGCTATATATTCCTTTTATAATTTTCTTGTTTTATGCCTCAATTCCAACTTTTCAAAATGGATATTCTTTGTAATCTTTTATTCTTGGTATTTCATGTGGTGTGCATTCTTAGTCATTTTTTAATTGCTTTTAAAATACTTTTCACTACAAATACTATTTAAGTCAGTTGGGATAGACATATACTGATAGGGGTCTAGCACAGAACCCTTTATCTTTATGCTGGATTCAATTGAGCTTCATATATCCGTTGATGATGGTCCGACCCCTTTCTCAGTAGGTAGCATTTCTGCCCAGCGAGCTAAGAATCCCGGGTTCGATTCCTGGCATGGCCAAAATTTATCTGTGAAAAAGTATACCCTTTCACATTTATAAATTAGCTACCATGGACTGGTTGATGTGCCCGTCAAGGTCCTAGTCTTAAGATAGTTTATAAGGTATATGAAGCTACAACAGGCCTAGCCATCCGGTAGTGGAAAATACATTACTTGAATAACAAATTGATCCAAGCCATAAGCTGGAAACAGTAATGGATGCAAATCAGTTGATGAATTGGTTAAAATCATGTCAATGTGATTACTACACCCAAAATTTAATTAATGGCAGTGTACTTTATTTTCAAAGCCGCTATTGAACATTCTATTTAAATAATCTATGCCAGTACTAATTTAAAATTTGTATTGCAAAAAAACTGAAACATCAGTGATCATTAATAAAGGAAGATATCTGCAAATTCTAAAATACCTCTTAATTTCCAAGTCAAAAGTTGTAACATAATATTGTGTCTACAAATGAATATTCAATTTAAAAGAAGAAAATTATATTTAAGAGATTAAGTTGTGGTATATTGTCACCAACCAAATTTGTTTAAAATGTGTTTTTTTTTATCACAGAGTTGTAAGCATATTTGTGAGTTATATATCTGTTTTGTATCATGTATATTTGATAAAATACATTTGAGTTATTTCAGCTTGGTACAAAATTATGTTTCCTTCTGCTCTACTTTCCACATGGATTTAATTAAAAGACATTGGTTTACAGCTTATTTCCAGAATACATTTTAAGAACTGTATTGAATACCTTTAATTAGCTTTGAACAACTGTTTAAATGTTTTATAACATAAGTGGTTCATTAAAGATACAGAGACTTTGTATTGGAGCAAGTTAGGGAGTTACTTTTTTGTATGCATCATAAATTACAAGACAAAAAAAAGGACCACAAAAAGTATTAACAATAATTTGACATTAAAAGTTTAGAATTTCCTATTGCATTTGTAGGTTGAGTTGAAATATAGCACTTGTCTAAATCACAGTTAAAAAGACAGGTCTGTTATTCTTTTAACCATTTATAAGGCCGGCTGGCAAAACACTTTTAAAACAAACAAAAAACTTCAGCGATAACTTGCAGCACAATAAAGAAAATTAGATTTGGTTAATTTATATAGTTCTTGTGGTCAATGCTACCATCTTGGAATCATTAACATCAACCAAATGATTTTAGCTTTTGGTTAAAATAATGTCTTGATGAAGCTATCTGTACTCAGCAAATGCTAGTCATGTGTGTAGGTGTGGTATATTTTTATTCTATATGTCTCAGCCAGCCAGCAACATTTAAGTAAAACTGGTTTAACCTCTTAACCTTTTAATGACTATCTAAATTTGTATTATTGCTACATACATGGAGAAGCAAAATGATTTATAATTTTTAAGAAGTATAACATTATACTCTGATTAAAAAACTTAAAAGTTACTATTTTTTTTTAAACAAAAACGAGGTTTTAGTGTTGAATATTGTCAGCTGTACCGTACACAGTATCTCTTCATAGAAGGACCATAAATTCACATTTTATATAAAAAAATATATGTGATGGTTTCTCTCTTAATGATGTTTGAGATACCAAAGTCTATACGAGAGAAGTTAAAAAAGTAGGACACTAATGCCAATAGTTACATAACATTTATATTAATAACAGTTTACAAAATTAAAGTTATGGCATAGCAATAGTTCACTTGCATACTCCCCGAGTACAAAATCTTCAAGAAACAATTCAGAAGCCGATTATAATATATTAAAACAAAGCACTTCCTTAGGCCAATGGTAGTGACCAATTGGTCAGCAACTTGAACAATGTGGGAGAAATTTTATTTTTGTAAGCCAATTAAAACATAAATGCTATGTTTTTATTAACAATAATGAATTACTTTATGGACAACCTTGTATTTAGTTAAGCGTAAGTTTTTTTAAAAAAAGGCACCAATGTTCTATAAATTTGGACCAAATATACTAATTACTTCCAAAGTGTATTATAGTTTGGCGAGACTCGTTTTCCAGCCCTACCACGCGGTTGCTCCACGTGGCCTTGTTTCTTCCTTTCCTCACATATCTTAATAGCTTCAGCTTTATCATTTAGTAATTGTTTGAGCTTTGATGATAAGAAAGTAGATTTTTCATCCATCTCTTTGCTAAGGGTGTCCAGCTTTGCTCTTGTTGCAGTTTCAGCTGAGAAATTCTGTGCTTTCAACTCGTTAATCTGAAAATAAATGTGTTTTAATGGCTTAAAATAACCAAAATGCACCAATTTTGTTCACAAATAAATGAGTCATACTAATATTCCGAATAATTTATATAGGCCCTATATACAGCTAAGTAATCAAGCAATAATTAGTATTTAAGATTAATTAATTTATAATTTAGACACTATTTTATGGGGAACAGAAATAGTCCTAATATTAAGTTCACAAATAATTTCTCAGGAATCCACAATTTAAGCACTAGGTAATACCAGATATTTTATTTTGCAACTTGAATTTTTGGGAAGCATTGTCTTACACCATGTGTGCATGAAACTTAAGCTTTATAAATGAAGACTATATTATGATGGGGTATTGTCTTTATAAATGTTTGCTACAATGCATTGAAATTGGCTTTGTTTAACCTTTCACTGTTGTAATGGCACTAGACACAGGCTTTAACTAAAATTAAATGGCTTTTATGATTCACATTTATGGATAGAAGAAGTATGATCTTGAAAGTATTATAAAATGATTAAATAAATTAATATTAAAAGTATAGCAGGTGGATTTTGAATATTGTCATAAAGGAAATTATACTTTAACTAATGTTTGTGTCAAGTGTGGCAATAATAATTGCAGAAAATCAATGGAATGTCATTAAATATTTAGTGTAATTAATTTTAACTAAACCAACTATATAGATCAGAAAATGATGTTGACAAAAGGTTAGTTGACAACAAACATATAGAATACCATGTGAGTAAATAATGAATTACTACTCGACACAGTAAAAATTGTATGCAGAAGGAATGTGAAATACTTGAAGAAGGAAGGAGAAGACCAATGATACATGTCATCAGTCGTTACCGTGATGTTCTGGCGTGTACACTTCGGTCAGATTACCGAGGAGGGCACCTAAGTGTGATAGTTTAGGACTTTCGGTAGTTTTGTGTAGAATGTTTAAATTTACTTTATTTTTACCTCTTTTGACAAACATTACAGATACATAATCAACTTTAAATACAAGGTACAAATGTTTTTAAAATGGCTTCAAATAAGTGTGCTAAGCCAACTATTCACAGTGAAGGACCTAAAAATTATTGCAAATTTTATTGATTTTTTTGAGAGTGAAAAATGATTGGGGTATTATAAGCACCCAGTATAAAGAGTCACAAAACGTGCAGCAGAAGCTAAAGGAAAATCGGAGCATACTATTTGTAAATTCGAAAGGAACAAGTACGGCAAGTGGGACAGAAACCAAATTTTCTACTCCAGGAAAAAAGCACAAACCCGGCAGCAGGAAAATTGTTCTTGATGAATATGACTTGTGTGTCATTTGACGACTTATACAAAGGTTCTACATTGTTAAAAAGGACATACCAACTTTAAATCAATTATTAGCAGTAGTGACAGATGAAATCAATTTCATTGGGAGCAAAGAAACATTGAGAAGAGCATTGAAAAAAATAGGGTATAAGTTTAAAAATTGTAAAAATAAAAGACTAATTTTAAGGGAGAAAAACAAAAGGTTGTATGGATAGCTAGATAGAAGAATGAGATAAAATGATAAAATAGGAGACTAAAAACCTCCTGTGGTATAGCTTGATGAAACCTGGATTCATCCCTCGTACACTGTAAGTTAATGTTGGCAATGCCCAGAAACAAGAGTATTGAAAAATGATGGTGTAGGACAGAGGTGGATTATTGTCCATGCCGGTTCAGAGCGGCATTTATTTTCAAATCAAAAACTAAAAGTGATAACTATCACAATAAGATGAATTTTGAAAATTTTTCTAAGTGGGTGAAAGAAAAACTTATCCCCAACCTTTCACAAAATAGCCTAATTGTAGTGGACAATGCACCGTATCATACTGTTCAAATAAATAAGACGCCAACAATAGGATCATGAAAGGCTGAAATGCAGCTGTAGATGAACATGAACAGTATTGCATATGAGGAACAGATGACAAAAAGTGAGCTTTTGGATCTAGTCCACTGCCGACATAAGTCTTCCAAATTTTACATTGATAATTTATTTGAACAACATGGGCACAGTGTAAATATAAAAAAGGTTACCTCCATATTATTGTGACCTTAACAGAAGAAGCAATCAATAGTATTACTGAGGATTGGCAAGAGGCTATATCACACATTAAAAAAGAAGAAGCCTTATAGGGAAAATGATGGTATGATTGAAGAATGTATTGAACAAATTTTTATTTCTTTTGGAGACGAAAGGGAGAGTGAGGATGGAGGTAACAATGAAGATGGAAGTGACAATGAAGATGGAAGTGACAATGAAGATGGAAGTGACAATGAAGATGGAAGTGACAATGAAGATGGAAGTGACAAGTACCACCACTTATATCCGATTGGGCATTTGGTAATGAATGTACTAGAGTGCTATGCTTATCTCCTCTCACCCCTCATACTCTAGAGTGATTGGAGCTCTTGAGCATGAGATGCAATGTTTTCTGTGTCGAGTAGTAGACATTTTTTTAGTAAAGGCATGGTTTGCAGGACATCATGTTTGGAGTTAAGTGGTGCGTGGATGCGCAGTAGTGGAGAAGTTAACTGTATGCTAGTTAATAATCAGTTTGCTAAAGACAATGCAAGAGAGAAGTGCATGTCATACATATCAAGTCATGTGACATTCAGCGGTCACATTTGATAGATAAGTACCAACACCTACATGATTAAACTAATAATACAGTAAAACACTTCCAATGTTGAATGCAAAAACTACGTTTGTATTTTCTAAAATGTCCGTCATACCAGACAGAATCCTACAAGGCTATCTTCCTTTGTTTAAAACAGAAACAACAGCGTAAAACCAGGAATGACGCTGCCATGTTTTGGAAAACATCCAGTCTTGCATGTCCCGTAAGAACCTCTCTGGACATGGCTTGCGAAACAGCCTTTTAATAGAGTGGTTCTCAAACGTTTCAAGCAAGAGAGCCATTTATAAACTAAGAAATTTTTTAGAACCGCTCACACAATTTGTTTCTTTCTCAACAATGCTGTATAGTTTGCAATTTATGAAAAACACTAAGGAATAGTTTACTGATTTTTCTGGTGGGTCACTTTATATGGAATTACCCATTTGAGTTGCAAGTTAGGTGACCTGGGAGTCTAGGGGTAGGGTGTCGGACTTCTGTCCTAAGAGTACGGAGTTCAATCCTCGATCCTGGCACAGATTTATCTGATTACCATACCCTTCTTACCACCTCTGACAAGACGTGTATTAATCACAATTTGTTGATGTGTGGAATGCCAGGCCTCCACCGTGGTTCGGATCCCACGTTAAACCGTAGGTGCTCCGTTTCATCTCACAATCACTATACCATTGCACATTAGCATATGTATAGCCTGAACAGGTAGTAAGATGTGATGATGATGATAAATGATGATGATGATGATGATGATGATGATGATGATGATGATGATGATGATGATGATGATGATGATGATGGTTGCAAGTTATTAAACCTTACATTCAAATGTCAAAATAATACTTAAGCCAGAAGATCAATGTTGATTATAAAAAAAAGTTTGGATTTTCTAAACTGTTCTTTCCACCGCATTCTTACTTATCAAAGCAAATTCAATCAGCTGTAAATTTAAATAAACAACCCATTTCATGAAAAACTGGCAATTAAATGTCTTTAGATTACCATCAACCATATAAATTAAACAATAAAAAAA
This sequence comes from Timema californicum, assembly GCA_902141385.1. NCBI lineage: Eukaryota > Metazoa > Arthropoda > Insecta > Phasmatodea > Timematidae > Timema > Timema californicum. The sequence goes on from CABFOW010002355.1 coordinate 74,924, forward strand.
TAAGAGGGTAATCTGAAAAATATAAATATGATTTTAAACTTACAATAACATCTTTTTTTAGAACCAAAGCTTCTTTTTCAGCTAATTTTCTTTCAAGTATAGCAATCTGTTCCTTTAGTGCTGTCATTGCAACCAGATGTTCAGAAGAATTTGGGTCCACAATAGTATCCAGCCTTGTACTAGAATGAGCCCGCATTTTCTTAGAAGGAGGTGCTCCATCTGAAGACCGTGTAAGTGCTGCGGGCATTGGTGGCGGTAATGAAGATGTTGCAGGAGCTGGTGTTGGTGTGGGTGTGGGTGCTGGTGTAGGTGCTGACAAATCCATCTTTGTGACGTCAGGACGTTGAGGAAGCTTATGGTTTGTAAGAAAACTACAACAAAAATACAATAAATTTTAAGTTAACATTGATAGTATTAATTTTTGCAAATTTTAAGAGATCCCATAATTTCATACTAGTACAAGCATTTAAAAGATGCAAATATCATACAAACCACTTCAAAATGCCTAATAGTTAATTTATAAAAAAATTCTAATTCATACATAATGATAACTATTTTGTTGTGTAATTTAAAAAAAAATCGTAACTGATAGGGGCAAGTCTCAAGTAGGTAAACTAGGTTGCTTCATCTTCTTACTAGTGGAGTAGGGAATAGGAGAGTAGGGAATAGGAGAGTAGAATTAAGAGGAGATTTATTCAAATTTGTGTGGACATGGGAGTGGGAAATCACCTTCAGCACACATGACCAAATATTTAAAACCTAGCCTTCATGTCACCAGCAAATAAGCATATTGCGAGAGTGACACCCTAAACCTGGGTTGAGAAACCCTGTCAACAAAATTGTCACACATGGCAAATTGGCCATAAAAGTATGACTGAATTTTAATTTTTTTAACAGTTTTCATTATTTCCGTTTGAGGCAGTAGTCAAAGTGTACATGTTTATAATAAACATGTTCAAACAGTGTAAGTTGTTTTTAACGTTTGATTGAGCAAACTAATTTAAAAACTGTGTAATGAATTTCACTTCTCATTTGCCACACCTGAGGTTACATTGAAAAGTATGTTGCCCAACTCCGCCCTAGACCATATGATCATCAATAGAGGTGATTATAAAACTGTTTATATAAAAAGGTTCAAACTATATTAAAAATGTTAAATAAGAAAATTATTCTTAATTTTAAGAAATCAGGTATGATCCCAAAGCCACTGCACTTGGCTAAGTTAAACTAGTTGAGATGTTAAAAATGTATTTAAAAACAATCTAAATAATTAAATGGGTTAATAATATTATTCAAAAACTGAATCTTCACAAATATCTTTCAAATGACAAAAGAATATATCTCCAAAGGCTGCTTATCTTGGTAGAAATGAATTAAATTAGTAACATATTCATAGCCACCATAATTTTAATAAAAGATTCACCTTTCTAACTTAATTATATTTATAAAATATGATTCCTAGTAAGAATGTTAGAGGTTAAAGGATATATACAAAGAGAAAAATATTAATGCAAATTAAGTAGCAAAGGAGAGCAAAGAGCAAATAAGATTAAAAGGAGTAAGAATGCAGAATGATTTTGAAGGAAATAAGCTGTTCTGAAAGTGGATAAAGAGAACAAAACCTGGAGTGCAAGGAAAGACCTATGGCATTAAGAATGAACGTGGTGAGGTGATCTGGGATGAAAACAGTATAAGAGAGCAATGTAGGAAGTATTTTGAACAATTGTATGGCAAAAACGTAAAGAAATTATCAGAAAATATGGAAAATGTTATGACGAGTGAAAGAATTAACGAGGCTGATGTGCTAGAAGCTATGAAAATGTTAAAGATTGGCCAGGCTAGGGGCGTAGATGGGATCACAAGTGAAATGCTTAGGTGTAGGGGCATTATACTACTTTCCAGATTGTGTGATTTGTTTAATTTGTATACTGGGATTTCAAACATTCCCACTGACTGGAAGAAGGCTGTCATAATTCCAATGCACAAAGGCAAAGACAGTAAGAGCGAATTTAAGAATTATGGTACAATTGGTTTGTTGAGTATTCCAGGAAAAGTTTTTGGGAAAGTTTTATTGAGAGGGTGCGTGAAATAACTGCTGACATGATTTAAGGTGTGCAATGTGGTTTCAAGGGGTGAAGGTTCAATGTAGTGCATGAGGTTGCATGGACCAGATATTTGCATTGCAACAAGTGATTGAGAAATGTAAGGAGTAAAGTTTATTGTGCATTTGTTGATCTGGAAAAAGCGTGATTGTGTGAATATGAGTATGTTATGGAATATTCTGAGAGAGTATGGTGTGGATGCATAGTTAGTAAATGCAATTATGGTGGTTTATGATGTAAGTAGAATGTGTGGATGGAGCTTTGAGCAAATGGTTTGACATTGAACAGGATGTTAGACAAGGTTGTGATGTCTCCATGGTTGTTTAATGTATTAATGGATGCGGCTGGTGTACAAATGGACAAAGTGAATGTACATTGTTATACGCAGATGATGCCTTCTTAATGGCTGAGAATAAAAATGACTTGCAGAGTGCATTACATTGTTTAAATGTGGCGGCAGGTTGAATGGATTTTCTTCTTAATGTCTTCAAAACTAAGGTGATAGTTTTTGATAAGGATGATCAGGAAATGATTGTCAGCTTAGTATAAACGGAAAAGTGTTAGAACGGCTTAGTATAAACGGAAAAGTGTTAGAACGGCTTAGTATAAACGGAAAAGTGTTAGAACAAGTGTATCTGTGTAGAATGTTTCATAAAAATTTAAGGATGGATGGTGAAATCAAGAGACGGGTGAATGAATTTCAGGGAGTACTTGGATGTATGAAAAATCTTTCTGATATATGTAATCACTTTTCTAAAGCTAAAACATGTTAAACAGCTATCAACCTTAATTGTAATAGGGTCCAAATTTGCGTAACTATCAATCTTTCCAGTAGTAGAAACAGAAAATGGTCCTTGCTTTTAAATGTATGTACTAGCACATTTTCTTTCTTTCTTGAAATATTTAAAATCATGGAATGGGGGGAAAAAATGCATAGAGTTTGGCATTTCTTGATATTATTTAAACACTGTAGAAAGCTTTTTTAAATTTTGATATTCTAAATATATATTATTCTGAAGACTGCAGTTAAAGAAGTAATAAATGGGAAAAGAGGAAGGAGATACCAGATCCGGGATTCAATCAAGGATGGAGGAAGATATTAAAAACACCAAGAGACTGGCTCAGGACCCAGAGACTTGAATGAGTATCATAACTGGACCTGCCAAGAGGCAAAACCACAACTGATGAGGATTCTAAATAGTCTATGTTATAAGCAACATCAAAAAAATTTGAAATATCTCCCCTAATGATATAATTCGACATATAATCCTTTTTGTAACAACCATTAAGCAGTATTTTAACAAAGACTAGTGATTAAATTACATATATAACATAAGCAGAGATGCATTCTGATATGTGAGCATAAATAAAACCGAGCTACTTTTTTTTATCAAAACCTTTTTCTTGACCTTGATGCAATTAATGGATAATTTAAAAATTAAAAATAATGTAAAGTGAAAACAACACAAAACTTATCTACAACTTTGCTATGCATATTTAAAGATTTGTTTCACATTTAACACACCCCTAATCACTAAGTTGTAGCTTAAAATAAAAACCTTGAGAATTTTAGTCAAGGTTTTGTTTTTTACAATTCCTTTGAATATCTCTACTATCTTATAGTTTGAGATATTCAAAAAGGCCCTATTATGAAAATACATTTAACACTTACAAAAGTCCCTCTAAAGTCTTTGTTGCCAAGAGAAGGACAACATCTAGGATGTTGCCGAGTGTTAGAATAAGATTTTTAGTATTAACAATTAAGACAAGAAAATGATATTGGGAGACCAAGTTAAAAATTAGAAGTCATTAGGCTAAATTGTGAGAGTTGGCAGAAATGCATGCCCAATCCCACTTTGATCAAGTTAGCTTATAAAAAAAATTTGCCGCGTATTTGTTTTATTTCTATGCCTATTGGGAATTTTGATGAGCCCAAAAAAAACTAGAAAATTAGATACAGACTAAAGTTTATAATCTTACCTAGGAATTGGTAGATCAAAAGGAAATGGAAATGGTGGTTCCGCTTCCTGTGGCGGTGTAACCATTTTGGTAAGAGCTCGGCGTTCTGAGTCATGCTTCTTGCTTTTGACCAGAGCTCGTTTATAGGACAGTGTGCAAAGCCAGCATAATAGTTTACCTTCCATCTGAATAAAATAACACAATCTTTGTAACTAATTTATTGATAAATATTCATCACTGCTTGAAAATAATCAACAATTTATCAAAAGTAGTACATGAAGATAACATAAATGTCATGTAATTTAATGAAATATATTAGAAGGGCAAGACCTGCAAATTTACCATAAAAATCCAAAAATCTACCTTTAGAATATAACACAAAAAATAGTGTTTTTATGCACCCCGTCTTACTATCCAATCAGATTATATGCTAATTATGCTAATGAGTTACGGATAAGGAAGGTTGAATTTAGAGGAAGGTACCCTTTTGTACCCACATATGCATGGAGAAAACCATTGTCAGTACACCCGACCAGGATGGAAGTACGATCTCGCCATCAGCCGTATAGTCTATTGCGAGACCGTGCAGCCACCAAAGTAGGTAACACGGTTATTTTCAAGGCAAATCAGTCCACTTCTTCAACAGAAAAAATAATAACACTAACTATAGTTAGGGTTGAGGTAAAGCATTACTTACATAACTATAGTTCGGGTTGAGGTAAAGCATTACTTACAACAGAATATTAATTATAATGTTTCTGACTTTTTATTGGATTTCAAATCATGATAAGTTAATAAAACTACTAATACAACATGTGTTTAGAATTTGCCAATATTTTTCAATTAAAACAGGGTTTAGTGACATCTGTTATACAATTGTAATAGTAATTTAATATACGAGGGTTGTTCAATAAGGAGTGATTACCCCCCCCCAATATACCTTTAACCATCCATATTTTGATGGCACTTTTCTTAGTGGTCCCAGTTTGATGTATTTTATCATTTCTGCCACTCTTCTAAATCATGTGTATGAGAATCACCTACGACAACTTTACAACTATGATGACTGGAAATGTTTCCATCACAGCTCTTTTTTTAAATACAGAAACAAATAAAAACCACAGGGTGCAAGAGTACTCTATGACAGTATGGGCAACATGAGGTTTCACATTGTCATGATGCAGCATCCACCCATCTGCGTGCAATTTTGGTCATTTGTAACAAATGTGATCCTGCAAAGTGTGTAGTACAGATCTATAGTAATCTCTTGTAACAGTCATATGACGTGGCATAACATGGTGGTAAATCGCACCATGAATTTAAAAAAAAAATGACCTTAACCTTTCCTGCAGAAGCCATCACTTTTGCTTTTTTCATTGTTGGTGATGACGAAGCCTTCAAAAACAGAGCTTTGTTTCTTACTCTCTGGGTCAAAATTATGAATCCATGTCTCATCCGTCATTATCACCTTTTGCAGAGCCTCGCCATCTTCAGCAACCATCCATTGCAGCTCTTGGCAAGCCTCCATGTTAACTTAATGTTGTTCAGGTGTGAGTATTCTTGGAATCCAACGTGCACAGACGCATGTCATATGCAAATGGTCATGAAATATATTGTGCGTGCTTCCTACTGATATGCTCAACATGTCTTCCAATAGCCTTACAGTTATAAGATATCTTATGATTACAGAAGCAGTGTTTATGGTTTCTATGGTAACAGCGGTGGTTGGAGCCCCAAAAACGCTGATTTTTCTTATTGATCCCAATCCTCCTTAAACATTTTAAACCAGCTAGAAGCTGTGCTGTATGGAAGTGTTGATTCATCATAAACTTAAAATTTGAGACCAATGTATTGTTTCTCATGTGTCAAGTCCATCATTTAGTACGCGAAACTTCACATGTATGAATTTGACTGACCACCAAGGTTACACTGTGTACATGAGTCAATTGCGCATTTATAATATGAAGCAGTTTAGTTTGACCTTAAATTGACCTATTATTATTATTAGCACCGCGTCTTAACTCAAAAATTTCCTCAGTAAGGCTAAAAAACATAACTGTTTGTTTGGAATTTTATATGAATGTATTTTCCACGGTTGGCAGAAATACCTTGATTTATTTGATTTATTTGGTAGCAAATGAATGACCATCAACAGTCGAGCCTTGACAAGCATACAAAATATATTTATAATACTTCGACTGTTTTATGGTGGACGGGAGATCGCTAACCCCCCCAAAATTCAGAATGTTCCTAAAAAGCTTTTACCCAAACACACTTAGGGCAGTATGCAAAAATTATGCTAGGCAAGGCCGAAGTACCGTCAAGTACAAACAAAGTCGAAGAAGATGCCTTGCTAGAACATCTGGCTGGCTTTCACATAATGAACCCTTACACAGATCTACCACACTTCCAAGGAAATAAAATTATCTACATACACTGACTTCTGCAGTGCCAATTTTGCTTGTAAAGTTAATAAAACTGATTATAAACAAGGAATTGTTAAAATGGTGAAAAATAAGGTTTTCAGTGTGGAAGAGCGAATATTTAATGGAACAGGTCATGAATCATACAATTGTAAAAAATATAAACACCAAATTTAGGATTATAGCAGCCTATAGACCAGAGATATTTTAACTCTATCAGTAATTCCTAAAAGGTGAGTGTGGTTTGATCGGTTTAATTTCGTAGGCTTTCTTTCATTTGGCTTTGTCATATTATATTAAGGTACATTGAGTAGTAGTTGGCCTACCAAAATCTATATAATCTAGGCCCGACATATGTATATCAAAATACGTGTTGTCTCAATAGTTCATGCATGCCACATTGTCTTGAGGAAATATCATCGTAATATGAGCCAAGTTCAGCCGAAGCCTGTTTGGGACCAGACTTCTCCCCAATTAACTCATTTCTTGTAAATGAGTCACTTGATTGGCCTAGCAAGCATATACACTAGGGTGTCCCAAAAAAATAGAATTAATTTTTTTTTCCACATACCCTCTTATTTTTTTTCCTTTTATGTCAAAACAATTGTAAATAAAGTTTCATGTAATTTGAACTACGGCAACCCGTGCCGACTTGCATATAAACGTGTCAGTCAGTACATGTGTACTTAAGCGAGCGAACGCTGACGACACGTGTTTGTAGCGGAGCACCCAACAGCTGCAAATGGTAAAGATAAAACAAAAAAGATAAAGGAAGGTTTTGGAATGCTTCGTCAGTGAGATTGTGCAACCCGTGAAACGTGTCAGTACCAGTTCACTCAGGACAGCGCACGTCTACGTGTCAATGTGCTTATAATTCCAAGTTTTTTAGTTAGTAAATGTGTGTATAGTTTTTAATCAGTGAACAAAACATGGCAGTGGAATTGCGTAGTTCTAAAAAAGTGATATTTTTAATAGGTAATATAAGACATCAAATAACGGGTTCAAAACTTCCGTCTAATGGACAAGTTCTCGCAGTTTTGTTTTACAATATTCGAGAAGTGAATTTAAGTGTTAATGAAAGTGCAAATCTCGCTATTCGCGAATGTATTATATTTTGGGAAAAGGCACGCATACCTACCAAATCGTTGCCAAATTGTGTGAGGAAGCTTGTTAATATGTATCAAGTTTGGAGAGACTTACAAAAAAATGCAAAGAAATTACAAGACGTATTCAAGCGGCGACAACAAGAATTTGTAATTAATTTAGACAATTTGTTCGACATTGCACATGCTGATGCACTTCAATTAATGAAAATAGAGGAAGATAGGATGTTCTTGCAGCGCCAAAGAGAGCCGGGCCGACCCGGTCACTTAGGTGGAGTGGATAAAAAACTGGCCAAAAAAGAGGAAAGGGCGCGACTTCGAGCTGTCAAAGAAGACAATCGGCGAATAAAATATGTTTCCGATTCAACATCCTCGGCATCATACGAACCATTGCAAGAAGATTCCTCTTCGAATTCTAGTGAAAATATGGATTCAGAAGATTTCCCAACACTGATCGAAAGCTCAGAACCTGGGACAAGTAAATCAGTATTGAGGAAAGACTTTATTACTCCAAAGTTAGTTGCTGCATTAGACAGGTGTCAGTTAAGTATGCGAGATTCTGTGTTTATTCTTGAAGCTACTATTGATGCACTTGGATTTAACATTGACGAATTTCCGATAAGTAAGTCTTCAATTCAAAGAATCCGAACAGAAAAACGGAAGGAACGTGCGGAAAACATAAAAATTGATTTTCAAAACGAGGTACCGGATGTAGTGACCTTACATTGGGATGGCAAACTGTTGCCTGCTTTGAGTGCTCGAAAATCGAAAGAAGAACGCTTGCCTATAGTTATTTCATTTGGACTAAAAGAACAACTCATTGCTGTGCCGAGACTGGATAATTCCTCAGGCAAAGAACAGGCGCAGGCTATTTGGAAGGCGATCTTAGATTGGAATCTCGAAAACAAGGTCCAAATTCTCTGTTGTGATACTACGGCTTCGAATACAGGTCGTTTTAATGGTGCTTGTACGCTCCTCGAGCAAAAATTTGATAGGGAAATGCTTTTTTTCGCTTGCCGCCATCATGTATACGAACTGGTGTTAAAGGCCGTATTCGAAGTGAAAATTAAACAAGTGGCAACAAGCCCCGATATTCCACTCTTTAAAAAGCTCAAAGAGAATTGGAAAAATATCGATACCACTAAAATACAGTGCTATAGAGAAACAGTGGAACTGTTCAGAACCGTACCCGAACTTGAAAATTTGCTGGACTTTTACCGAGATGAACTTAAAAATGTTATGGTCAGAGAGGACTATCGAGAATTGATCGAACTTTCTATGGTATTTTTAGGTGGAGATGCAGAAAAAAAAATTAAAATCAGACCTCCGGGTGCCATGCACCAAGCTAGATGGATGGCCCGAGCGATTTACTCCCTAAAACTATCGTTATTTAGTTCTCAGCTGAAATTAAACACCAAGGATAAGAAAGCACTGTTAGATGTCTGCTTGTTTATCGTAACAATCTATGTTAAACCATGGCTTCAATGCATTTTGGCAGTTAAAGCACCCTACAAAGATTTGTGCTTTTTGAAATCTTTGAAAGCTTACGAAAATGTGAATGAAAATATCTCGAAAGCTGCTTTACAGAAATTTCTCCAGCATTTATGGTATTTGACTGATGAAATAGCAGTATTAGCACTTTTTGATGATGATGTGGACGAAGAAACAAAATTAAAAATGGTGGCAAATTTACATAGAGAAAATTTCTCGACTCATGAGAAAAGATACATTCCATCGAAGGAAGAACTTTGTGGTTCATTGTATGGTGAGTTTGATACATTGATTTTGTAATTGTTTATTTAGTTATTTATTTATATCAGACAATTGTTACTTGTTCTTTTTTTTTACAGAAAAAAGCATCGATGATTTCATATCAGTCAAAAGCCATTCATTGTTTTCTAGACTTAAAATTGATGATAGTTTTCTCAACGAGAGTCCCTCTTCATGGGAGAATAACGCTTCTTTTCTAGACGCAAAAAAGACTATATCAGTACTTAGAGCAGTGAACGATACAGCTGAAAGAGCGGTAAAACTAATGCAGGACTTTCATGGACTAATAACGGTTGAGGAGGAACAAAAACAATTTTTGTTTCGTTGCGTACAAGAACACACGAAGATATATCCTGACTGTAAAAAGCAAACATTGAAACGAAAATATGTTCAGTAATGCTTCTTTTACTGTAATATGTTAATAAATATCTGCTTTGATTAATATGGTGTCTTATGTACCAAAGAAACATACATTTTACCATCTTTCCATAGTATTCCCCGTACAAGATCTCACGTTCAAGTTTGAAGTAAAGTCGGCACGGGTTACCGTTATCTTATTGCAATAATATATTTTATTTAAGTTACTGAGGTGAAATAGAAAAAAAATAGAGGGTATGCGTATTCGACTTTGCAAAAAAAATTTTTTACCTTGTATCTTGGGACACCCTAATATACACGTCTTCTACTTTACTTGTAATTTGGCCGTGCTTAGCATCATTCTTGCATACAAACCTTAATTTAGGCCTTAAATAATAAAGTTAAACATTGTTATTAAATAATGCAAGATATTTATTTTGTTGGGAAAAGTGTCACTTTCAAAATTCCTTCTCCTTATAGAATAATAACTTAATATTCACCTTTTTATCTTCATCCTTGCGATCAAAGGCACACTTCTGTTTACATTGTTCACAAGTAAGAGGAGGCCCAAATTTCAGCTCTGCATTATTGCATCGTTGGCACTTAAAGCCAATAAATGCTGCAATAATATTACAGTACATACATGCAGAGGGTTTCCCATAGTGCTTTACATTTGATACACACTTTCTGCATATGGTATTTGGGCTATCCTTGCTGAAAAGCACAAGCAAATTGATTTTAGTTATAAAACAGCCAAAAACAAGAATTTTAACATAGGTCTATAACAAAGTTTTGTATTACACCAATTTTATTTATTTTGAAAATATTTGTAGCTTAAATTTTATATTTATGGCAAATCAAACAAAAATAAATACTTCTATCTCTAAAGTTTAATATGTTAACTATTAATATTTTACAGTGTTGACAATTTAAACTTCCTTTTTTTTTTCAATAAAAGTGTTTTAAGTTTTAAAATTTAAATTTGCCAGCTATTTAATCTCAATTCTATTATGTTTTTTATTATCATTTAGCACCATGTCTTGCTACCCATTTGGGTTATACCTTAAGTACTAATTACACTAATTGAATTGAATTTAGAGGTTAGTCAACCCGCAATTGCGTAGCAGGCGAGTGGAAAATCATTTAGGACCCTCCCCTCCCCACCCTTTCTAGTTCACCTGACCGAGATTTGAAACTTGATCTCCCCATCCTCGGCAGTCTAGCTCAACCCGAAACTAGTGCATTAGCTAGCTATGCTGAGGTGAGTCTTCTAATAAGTTGTTTATCATGTAGGCCCTATTATTATTGCTACAAATGGCAATCATTACTGAGTTAGAGAAATAACCTTGTGTTTAATATCATTTATTAAAAGTTTTTTCTGTAAAAACATTACCTGAACTTCTTATATCTTAGTGACAACATTTTAGTAATTAATTTCAGCCCTATAATCTTTAGTATAACACATGTTACGGTAATAGGGTTGAAAAAAGCTTAATAATTATTGTTTCCTAGCTCAAGACATTTTACCCTATAGACCATGTTGTGTTGTAATTGCAACAGAATACAAATAATGACCTATAGGCCTACATCTAAATATGCTGGTTTGGAACAAAAAAAACAAAAATGTTATTAGAACCAATGATGGAAATCTTTGGAATCGAAATAAGAATTTTTTAAAAGGGAAGGGTGCGTAAGTTAACTAAGCGAAAAGAAAAAGTTTAATGTTAGGAACGAAATAAATTCTAAGATGGGGGAAGGCAAAGGATTTTATTCATCTTGATTTCCCAGGAACAATTATATTTTACCAGTTCTACAAATCTTTGTAAGAGTGTCTCAATAAATTCAAATCAGAATACAAAATATACCTGGTTTTTAAAGTCATAGAAATTAAAACATTTTGTGACAGTGAGTAGGAACATTTTGATTACTCTCAATTTTAGGTTTAAACAGTCACACAAACAGACAGCATTGCAAAAATAAAACAAAAAAAAATCACTTTTTAGGGTGGCGGGGAGGGGTCATGAAACGTTGGCTAAGACTTTGTATCTAAGATTTTCATAGGATTACCCCAAAGGATTTTTGGAATTGGCTATCCAAACCTAAAATTAAGGGTAGTTTACTGAAGGGCGAAAAGAGAAAAAAATCAATTTTCTCAAAATCGGCACTAAGGGGGGGAGGGGTCATGAAACGTTGGCTAAAACTTTGTATCTAAGATTTTCATAGGATTACCCCAAAGGATTTTTGGAATTGGCTATCCAACCCTAAAATTAAGGGTAGTTTACTGAAGGGCGAAAAGAGAAAAAAATCAATTTTCTCAAAATCGGCACTAATGATTTTTATTAAAATTCATATCTAGGTGTTAAGATTATAAACAAAATGGCTATTTTCATTTTCCTATGAAAATGACTTTTAGGGTACTTTACAGAAGCGGGAAATTCCTTATTTTTGCAACTATCTAAGATACTAAATAACTTATCATTGCAAAATTGTACTACTATTAAAAATAAAAAACTTTTATTTGGGAAAGACTTATATCTTTATAAAACCAATAGTTTTGAAGATATTGGCAAATAGATTAATACAATTTTGTGAGCTTTAGTTGTAAAAATATACTAAAGTTTAAGACAATAATTCTCTAATTCCATAGAGTAAGTCGATAAGTCTCTCAAAAGTTTGTTATTTTTCCTTCAACATCTTAGGAGAAATGTTTGTATAGCAATGATCTATCTCTATCATTTTAGACTCAATAGCCAATACCTTTTTTATTGGTCTAAATTTATAAATGAGGAGTCTAATAAAAATGTGATAACAATAAGATGTGCAACCCTAGTAAAATGTTGAAAATTTTAATCGAAAGTCAAAATTATATTACGAAGGAATGACCCTTGTGGACCCAATATAGATTTTTTTTCATCCTAATATAATAGTGAGGACTTTAATTCTTTAAAAAGAAAATCATAAAATTTTAATCCAGGAGTTAAAAAAAAATGTTGAACTTTTTAAGTATAACGCAATTTTTGCTCGGGTTTGCTAGTGTATATTACTTTGTTTCACACGAGTTTTGAGAAAATATCAACATTTTTAAACAATGGAGTGAGAAAGTCCGTGCAAAGTTTCGTATCATTTTTTTTTTTATTTATTTACTAAATTCCTGACTTATTCCTGTTTTTCTCCCGGCCCCTACAAATTTCCGCCTAATCTCAGTTTTCTCGGATGGCAGATACCCTGCTCCATGCAAATGTGGGTATATTTATTCTAAATTGCAGTTTTTCATCCCTACCCCATGAGTGTAAATATGCAGATAGCCTGAACAGATAGTAAAATGTGATGTACAAAGAAAAGTATCAGTTCAGATGTACATATAGTGTGTACATAATGTTTCAAGGCTTGCAATTCTCACTGATCAAATAGTTTCAGTCTAGGCCAAAATGCAAAATTTGAAACCTAAATTAATTCTTAAAATAAATTAATTGAAAAGGCCTGTCAAAACACTTGAATACCGGTACCAAACTTGAGGGAATATTTCCATTACTGTAGGATAAATTATGTGTTTGATTTTAACTTCTAGTGACAATTTTCTTTACAACCCAACTTTATGCGTTTTTAAAAGTTTCATATAAGCCTAAATATGGAAGAGAGGGTCTACCAATGTCCAAAAGTGTATAAATATGAACTAACAAATACCTAGGCTACTCACCTTTGTTGTTGAAACTCAATGCGGCAATAGATACATTTGACAATTGGATATGAGTTCCTGCAATCCTGAAAAATATCATACTCACTATCACCCTCATACTCACTATCACCCTCATACTCACTTTCACCCTCATACTCACTTTCACCCTCATACTCACTATCACCATCACCTCATCTCATCAGGACATGGAAAGATCCTCCACAGAAAGGATGTACTATTAGTACATTAGTATGTACCTGGACAACAATATATTAGTACCTTACTTGCTCTTATGTAAGCTAATATGGTATAGTAGTTTAAGTATTCTAAAATTGTCTAACAGTAAACTAGCCTTAAATAAATTTTACTCATAAAAACAAACAAACTAGTTCGATAAGCATATTAAAAAGATCATTAAGCAAATAAAGACGATCAACAGCAGTTTCCAAGAAATCAACTGTTCACAGATCCCGGCTAATGGGAACCACTCGTATAAACAATCAATCTCAAGAAAACTCAAACTTATTTAAGGTCTTAACTTGTCACAAACAAAGCTAGGCCTATAAACATCTCGCATACGGGTACAAAGGTAAAGGTCCATATTTCTAAGTATTTTAATAAACTGTGTTGGTTAAGAATAAATGAAAGGTGAAAGCTACATTCATTAGTATTGCTACACAAAATATTATCAACATCTCAGCCTCAATACCTATCCTCACGGTTCATATTTCTGAAAGATAAACATAGCCGAGCTACTAGATCAGGTTCCACTCTACAGATGTCTATTCCCATACATAGATCTCAAAGGCTTGGAACAAACTAGATAACTCTACTCGTAATCTAACATCTAAGACTCTCCTTCAAGTGCGCGGTTAAACAATTTATCTTGTCTTATAAGCTAAACTGAGTTCTGGAAACTACTTGGGCTTTATATGTGTGTGTGAATGAGCGTGCGAATGTTTTTTCTACTTATTTGAATTTTTTTTTATAAGCACCACATCTTACTACCCGTTCGGGTTATAAGCTTTAAGTACTAATTACCCTAATGGATTATGAATTGGGAAGGTTGAATTAGAGGAAGTGAACCCGCATTTGCGTGAAGGGAGAGTGGAAAACCCTTTAGGAAAAACCACCCTCAATTCGAACCTCGATCTCCCCGTCCTCAGCAGTCGAGCTCAACACGACAAGCGCGTTAGCCAACTACGCCACCGAGGCAGGTTATTTATTTCTTTATTAAATTGTATTTTAATAAATGTAATAGTGTATGTTGTATTCAACACTGCTTAAGTGGAAGAGAAGGCTAACGCCTTAACTTCGCCAGATAAATAGAGGCTATTATTATCAATATTATAAAAAATCTTATAAAGATGGTAAATTTCAATAAAATTATGAGTTAATTGGATTTTTTTTTCTTGAAATCTTTTTTTTTTAAATGTTTGCAGTAGTTACCCTTCCTTCACCTCTGACAAGACATCTTGTGAATGTGGGGAATGCCAGGCCTCCACCGTGGTTCGGATTCCACGTTAAACTGTAGGTCCTCCATTTCATCTCACAATCACCCTACCAT
>CABFOW010002355.1:92376-104841 GCA_902141385.1 Timema californicum
TAATAATAATAATTTGCAGTAGTTCTTAGTGGCTTCAACCACCTACACGTTTAACCATATAGTGTTATCTTGATTTAAAATGTCACAATATAGGCTGGCCTACCTAAGCAAAAAGTTCAGTTTTTTGAAGGCCCAAGGCCTCTGAATTCCTTGTGCTAGATACACCATGTGTAAGATTGAAATGGGTAGCCTTCTAGTGTCTTGGGCATAACAGACAATAAGAACAGGAGTATAGGTTTAGCCTAAACTAGGCTTTATGCTAGGACAGCTAATTAAAATTGTTCAACTTTCACGACTTGTGAATGTGTGAAATGCCAGGCCTCCACCTTGGTTCAGATTCCACGTTAAACTGTAGGTCCTCCATTTCATATCACAATAACCCTACACATTAGCGTAAATATGAATAACCAGAATGGGTAGTAAGACGCGGTGCCAATAATAATGTTAAAACTATAATGTGGCATTCACATATAGAGTACCTAGGCCAAATAAATGTAGCTTAGTGTGTGAAGAGGATTCACTATAGGTAAATGTGACGCGAGTTAAAAACACGGCCAATGAGTGTGGACTGTTTGAAAATAACATCAATGCTGCTGAAACACAAACTATATAGGTGGTGTCTTTACACACTAAACAAACATATTATGTACTAAATAGACATGTTTACATTGTTTGAGAAGTGATTGGCAAAAACTGTGGTAGCCTATGCTTGATACATTGTAATGATAAAACTCCAGGCCTACCCTGGACAATTCTTACATTGAGTACACAACATCAATGTTAAGTCAAGTGCATCCTAATAGCTTCCGTTTATAAAGCCAGTTACCTTTACTTTCTCATCTTTATGTAACGTTATTTCGACTGTGCAAACTTATTTGAGAGTGGATTAGGCTTATCAACAATTAAAATAAAAAAATTGGCACCATTACGCGGGCATGTACGTATCGTGGAAAGTGAGTGAAATTGGAATGTTTCTCCAAAATATTATTCAAAAGCTATGAATTGTCCAACAATAAAAATTGATCGGCAAAGAGTGTAATGAACCGTTAAGATAAGGGCTACTGCCATGGTTGGTCGATTCACAAATGTCAGATTCTGTAAATCAGTCAATGTACTTTAACCAAAACAAAATATTTAGGTTATAAGTTCCTTTTTCAAAAAAAACATAACTATGACGTGGCTTACCTTACAAAGCTGTTGGCCAGGAGAGAGTTCTTCAAATGAATACTTTTTAAAGCACATTGAACAAGCGTACAAAGCAGACATTACGGAAGCTTTAAAAGAAGGACTTAGATTTCACAATTTATTTTGACATAAGACGAATTTATATGAAATGTACAAAATAGAACATGTTATAATAAAACCATTAAGTGTTTGAAAACAGTTCTCAAAGACATTTTCCACTTACGTAAGAATAATAAAAATATCACACATTAGAACTTGGTAAATTACGTAATTTTCAATTGAAATTAAATATGCTTTTGAAATATAGTACGAATTTAACTTAATAGTAAAGAGAGAACATCAAAAGTATGTTATGACAAGTCCACCATTACTGTTTGAAAATAGTTCCTTTAAGACATTTTCCATTTGAGAATAGATAAGAAAAATACATGATAATTATGAAAACTATATTGAGTATGTAAGATTTTGAATTTAATCTAGTATTTATTCTAAACACACACATTAAAAAATAATAAGATCCATCCTTAACATTATTTCGACACCTATAAAATGTATCCAACCGCTAATGGAAAACATACACATAATATTAATCTCCAACTTTATAGATCTAGATTATTCATTTTCTAGTGTAGTTATATATTAAAAATATATATTATATAATATTTTAAGACTAGCTAATCTAAATAATTATCCAGTTATCTATCAGTACAGAAACATTAGCACTATATTGTGTAGAGGATGGTAAATTAACAAATAATTGACCTAGACCTAGATAATTTTAGATCTGTAGTCAAAGTAAAAATCCTGATGTGGAATATTCCGTTCTTAATTCTTATAATTCATTGGGGGCAGGGCATAAATAGTAATAATTCAGTGAGACATCTATCGGTAGGAGTTTAGACTACAAGGACATTGTGGGAGTTGAGAGGCTCGAATAACTAATTGTTGTGCAAGGAGACAATTTTACAACTAGTATTATAATTTTATTTGAACTTTTTACTTTATAACTGGCTGTTTGACTGCGCCATCTAGTCTGCGGGTGGTGAAGTTATCTATAAGGATGGACATCGTCCGAACATTGATACTTTAACCGGTTTTGGAGGTTCAATGTTTTTAATATCAATGTTAATTTGGCGATGATTTTCAACCATCGATGTTGACGGTTCGTTGTTTGCTGATCGATGACGTGTGTGCCTGGGATATTCCTAAAGAACATTGATTGTTGAAAAGCATCGACCAACAAAAATAATTATAATGAACAGTACATCCTTCAAAACGAGGATTCTTTTTGGCCTACCTCTTGGTACGCAGGAACGTTTTTATTTGGGTGGAGGGAGGGGAGGTAAAACACTCATGTGCTTTTCTAGGGGATAACATTTTTTAAATAAAAAAAACAGGAAAATGTAATACAGCTGTCCCTCACACCACACGAGGGATTGGTTCTGATAAATAATCGCATAACACGAAAACGCGTAAAGGGAATTAATTTTAACATGGGTGAGATAGGGGAAGATTAAATTAAAACCTAAAACTTGTAAATTAATGCAATTTTTAATAATTAACTAGTACAATAATATAGGTAGCCTACACCTTTTGTTAATCTTCAATTCCCTGAAATTTGTAAACAAGTGCAATTTTTAATCAATTTAGCTAATTAATACAATGCTACAGGTACACTTACTGTTAATCTTCAATCGCATCATAAATTAACTGGATCTGGCAAATCTGGATTATTACTCTTTTCCTTTCTTGAAGTCTCTGGGACGGTTGACTCTTGCTCTCTTGAAGGCTCCTGGGTGGTAGGCTCTTACTCTCTTGAAGACTCCTGGATGATAGGCTCTTGATCTCTTGAAGGCTCCTGAATGGTGGGTTCTTGCTCTTTTGAAGGCCCTGGGTCTTTAGACTGACGGTTTCAAACTTTTTTGATTAAATGGTCAAGACTCAGCTGACGGGCAGCATTCTTTCTCTATATATAGAGAGTTATTTGTAGCAAGCTAAAGAACTGAGAACCTCTCTGCCAGCTTTGGTGCTTCTATCCATGTTAAGGTCATTCTCTTCATTAATCTTAATTGCACTGTCAATGTGCTTTAAAAAAATCAGTAAATTGTGTTGTTGAAGTTGTTTGATAGGCTCAACAACATAAGGTTCATCCTTTTAGTCCTTTATGCCATCCTCTATTTCTAAAAGATCTTCATTGGTGAGTTATTTTGAGTAGGATTGAAGCAATTCATCCACATTTGCCTGGTCTATGTCCTCAAATCCAACATCTTTATATGTCAACAATGTCATGTCTTGAATTGGAAAACTTGTGTTCAGGATCAAAATCATGAGAATCAGAAACTTCAAGCCAAATAATTTTCCAAACTCCCTTCATACAAGACTGTTTAACTTCTGCCTCTGTATCTCCAATGTTGTCAATACCACCCCCGTAACACCAAACTGTACAGTAAAGATAATTGTTATCACTGTAATGTGCGTGCACAAGGTCACACCTTCACCGCACAGGGTGACTGCGAAACTATAGCCAAGCAAGCATTTTTTTTTAAAATTTTGTTTGAATCGCGTTATAGCGAAAACGTGTTAAGTGAGATCGCACTAAACAAGGGATACCTGTATTTAACGGTCCCATTGTGCATTTTTCTCATTTATTTTAGTCATGCCCAACATTAGAATAAATACACACAAAACGTTTTTTTAATTATATCTGAAGCGGCTCAATTAAAAATTTATGAAACATTGAAAATTAAAGTAGGTTTCCATACACCTTTGCCCTATATTCGCTACTAGCTATAAAACCACTAACCATTTTTGCCATTTCAATCTTTTGTAACCTCTCAGGGTGTGCATTAAGCAGACACAGGTGATTAGTATATGTTGCCTTATCGTGGAGCAAAGATAAATTTTTATTTGTATAAGCATTGAGAAACTTCTTTCTGAAGTAGCTAATGTAGCTGGTATCACTATCAGAGTTTTCAATATCTCTTCAGTTTGTGCTCCAAGCACATTTTATTTTAATTGTGTTACCTTAACTTTGTATCTTGCTTCAACAAGATATTTACATTATCTAAATGTTTTACTATATTATTTTTGGGAGGGTAGAGGGGGTAAAGATGATACTTTCTACCCCTTCAATTTTTTGCGGGGGTAGAAGTTACCTCCGTACACTTCCCTTCCCCCCACCCCTCCCTATCCCGTTCCTACGCCACTGTTGGTATGGAGAGATATATCGAATGGGAGGAACAAACCAACATCGATGTCCCTACCGAAATGATAGTATCAATCAATGAGAAAAATCGTTACTTGTAAAACACTATATTTGGTTTTTTAAATCAACTAAACCGTAACTGAAGATCATATTTAAGTGGCGGTTGAGAGGGGGGACGGGGGATTATAGCGGGTTGGATAAAGGTTTGAGCTGACACCCATAGTACCGACAAAAAAACACATGTATTATTACCACACCTTAGATATCGGTAGAAAATATCGATGGCTAAAAACTATCAACCTATAAAAGACGATGACATGAGCATCGAACTTTAAATATCGTTTTGAAAACATCGATATCCGATGTTCATTCCTAACAATATCTGCTGGTGGGTGAAGTCGGACAAACTTTGACAAAGACAAGAAACCATGGGCGTAGCTAGGGGGATCGATGAGGGGCAGCTGCCCCCCTTAAATTAAGTAAATAAATAAATAAAAATAATTAACTAAATTTAGAAAAAAAATGTGCGTGGGGAAAGCTAAGTCTAGACATAAATGGTTTTGGAATACCTTCGTTATAGAATTCTTTAAGTATGGCAACACATTACATTTACTACAACAATATGCCCTTATTAAGCTCTTATTTTGATCAACCTGTAGATTGAATCAAATTCCAACACCATCTCCACTTTCTAGGACATAATAAGGTTCTTCAGAGAGTCAGTATTGAGAAGAAAATATGCCCCAAATATTCCACTTTGTGAGACGCGATGGTCCCAAAAGTACAAAAGTATTGCAGTTTTCAACGAGCATTTTGTAAGCATTGTTAAAGGGTTGGATATATTACCACTAAAAGGAAATGGCAATATGAGCAAACAATCATTCCAGCTAAATTCTGATGATACCAAAGCTCAATTCATCGTTTTTGTCACTCTGGTAGCTAAGTATTCTGCCTTATTGGAGCCTGTGGTAAATGCTCTACAGTCTGAAAGCCTTGACCTTCTCCAATATTCACACCACATCAAACGTATTCTTGGAGTGATAACAACTCACCGTGATGATGTAGAGCAAGTGTCTACAGAGTTTGTATAAGATGCCTACAATATTGCCAAGGAAGTTGGAATGGAATTGACGGTGTCGATATCTGTTGGAAGACAGCAACATTGCCCCAACCCTCCAGCCCTTTCGAGTACAGGACGAGATCCTTAGTAATTCCTTACTTGGAGTCTTTAGTGTCTTTGTGAGAGCAATGTTTCTCAGAAGAACATTTTGACAAAACTGTCGTGTTATGTGAGTTCCAACACACTCACTACATATATCAGGACTTTGCTTAAACAATATATTTATTAGTTAATGAGAGAAAAAAAATATAAAAACTAAATATATATCCATACAAGTTCGGGGAAACTTCTACTGGGCATTATGTGGAGGAGTATTTGGCTACACCATAGTTATCATGTACTAACCGAATGAACAACCTAACGTGTGAAAAGAAAGCTATTCCAGTTCACACACCTGTACATACCTCGGATAGGGCTGAGCGGTAGAGCACGAGAAAAACATACAACACCCTCACAAAATGGAACATAACCTTAACTATTATATAAACAAAATTAGTCCTGCTTAGAGCGTACTAGTATTGTACAGGCACTTACAAAAAAAACAACAAGAAACATAGTGTTTTTGTAAACATGTAAACAAAGACACAGAAAAAAAGAATATGTACTTGAAATTAAAAAAAGGAAAAATATTATTTATTTACTGTGTTTACTACTCCGGTGTTTAAAACAAACAAACAAAATTCTCTCGTATCGGGTCGACCAGTATTAACCACAATCAGAATATACAATATTATTCACACCTTTGAAGATTGATAAGAGAGTTGGCGGTATGGTTATGGTACAATTTAAGTGACAAAAAAAGGGAGGGATATACATAAAATAAAGATTAAAATGACGAGATGAGAGGTCCCGAGTCTTTGGTACTCTTATAGGGTCGTGTGTGTGTGTGTGTGTGTATATATATATATAGTTCTTTAAATTCACAAAAAAAAAATGATAGAATAACTGGAATTGAATGAATTGAATTTGAGTTTTTGGAAAATGGTTGCGCGTTGGCTATCCCCCAAGAAAGGAATGGGCTCACCATACAAAATGTATAGCTGAAGCGTCCCACGTTGCAAAGAAGACCCTAGCACCACCAGACTATGCCGGATGGAATTTCTCCTTGGGTAGATCTAAGGCATGCGCATACGGTGTTAGTTTCATATTACTATCGGTAAATTGGCAGCAAGATTCCTGCAAAATATCCTAGCTTCCAATATAGCTTTTCTTATAACTAATACAAAATGGTGAAAAACTCTTAAAATTAACAACAGAAAAGATTCTAATTCCTAAAACAAATACAAAAAAAACATATCCGCTTTCCTCCTCGCCAAAAACTACCCGTCAGAAAAAAACCTTAAGAAAACAAGATTAATCTTCTTTCTCACTTTACCATCGCGTGGCAGAAATGCTCTCCTAGCAACACGCTCATGTGGCGGGTTCATGAACTACTTAATTAATCAAGATGGATCCCATAAAAGAAATCTATAATAAGTGAAAATAAGCCTAAAAAAGAAACCACGATATAAAATGACTGTAAAATAAGGTACGTAATAAAATAATGCAGAGATTAATATAATGTCATATTTCCGATATAGTTGTGTTTTTACAAAGATGTAAGCTACCAGCGAACCACCTTAAGATTCGGATGGACACCTACTATATATAAATATAAAGTTGTAGAGACTATCTCTCAGAAACTATACGTAGTAGCAACATGTGGTTTTTTATATTATTTTAAATTTGTAAATATAAAATGAACTATATTAATTAAAAAAGTTACAAGTTACTGTTTACTTTTATACAATAAGACATAATTTCAATTGAATTAAAATTAAATAAAACATGAAATACAAGAATATAGTTTTGAAGTTATCATATTATTATAGAGAATAAGATAATGTTCTATCATACACGACGAATATTTATAATACAATATATTTTACAAAATTGGATATTTTCAAACTAAATCATGTCTAAACTGTTGAAAAAGTTCAGTACCTTCCTGGGAGATTGCTCTGTCTTCGGAAGCACCTCTCCCTCTCCACCGCAACCCCTTTTGGCATTCTATATCTTTCCATCTTTTTTTCTGTAAACCCTGCTACTCACCCTTTCATCAACCCATTTATATCCGGTTCAGGTAAAACCCTTGACTTGACACTAATTGTCTGTCACCTCCAAACCTGAACTATTTAAAAAAAATTCTGTGATGTATTTGTATGACCTATGGTTAAAAAAAATAATTATAGAGTAGACTTGATTATGTTTATCTCAAAAATAATTTGCATAAACAGTGTTTCCTTGATTGGATAAAACCTATTTGTATAACATTAGTTTTGTAAGAAGAGAGAGGAGAAAAGGATTTCTCCAAATTCTTATAGACAAACAAGATCTTTTCCCACCTTCATCAGAATTAATTTTGAAGATATTAAGATTCAGTGGTGCATCCAGGAGTTTACTTAGGGGAGGGTGAGCATGTGTGTCATAGCTATTATTTCTATCCCCTGAAAATATTTATCAAATTATTTTAGTTTAAGACATCTTTTTAAGAGAAATTACATACACACATGTATATACAGGTTGTTAAAAAAGAGGTTAAGAAATTATGGATCTTGTTGTACAAGTTAACATGAGTAGAATTAGTTTAATGATGTTACATGACCTCTAGTTGTGTCGATACGTCGGTAAACTCCAATAAGAATAAGAATAATAATAAAATTAAAAGCGTCTTAGAAATTATAGGTCCACAAACCTACTCTCATAAAGGTAAAAGCAATTCTGTATTTTAGTAATAAAAAATAAATGGTACAGTGCACCACACAAACTTTCTCGCTTTTATCTTGAAATAGACATTTTCTAAAAATTCGTTAAGATTTGTGAAATGAATTAATAAGTCTATACATTGTTGTAGGAACATTATATAAAAAAAATCATAAATGAAATAATATACACTGTTACTCTATGCAGGGGTGGCTTAAGGGCCGTGCGAATCGGGTGGCTGCCCGGGGCGCCAAACAGAGCTAGACATGACCTAACGTATCCTGGGCGGGATATGAACATAATACTCAAACCTAACAACTTCAAACCTAACGTAGCCCGGGCGTCATATGAAAACATATAACTTCAAACCTGACGTAGCCTGGGCGTGATAGGAAAATAATCCCAAAACCTAACAACTCCAAACCTAACGTAAACAGGGCGTGATAGTGGAGTTACTACGCTTAACAAACGTTCAATTTTTGATACTAACATGAAATTTTATACATTAGTAAAATTTTGTGGCGATTAAAATAGAATCTAATGCCACTCTTAAAAAGTTGTTTTACATTTGTTAGCTTGAGATAATTGCGCCCTAAAACTTTTTTTAAAAATTATAGCGTAAACCGTTCGTAATGTCAAAGTTTTAACGTTTAGCATATGTTTAACATTTGTGGAGTATTCCCTTCAATTATTTTCCTATCACGCCCAGGCTACGTTAGGTTTGGGGATTATTTTCCTATCACGCCCAGGCTACGTTAGATTTGGGGATTATTTTCATATTTTCCGAGAGTACAATTACAAAGAGAAATGTGGTAGCTGGCAACTAGCAGAAGATTTAAGAACTGCCAAAAGAAAAACCAAATTAAAAATAAAATTGTTTTTGTGAAAGTTTTGACTCCCAAAAGTGACAATAATTCAACATATTATGGTCATTGCAAATCATATGGTTTGGCAAATGGATACATGAGATCATATCTGATAACTTTTGCTAGTTGTTGGTTACCTACACTCCACAGCAGTTACGTAGAGAGGCGCAAAAAAGCAATACGCCTGGGCGCGAAATTTACCTTAGGCCGCCCCTGACTCTAGGGCATTAGGAACTACGAACACTGTCACAGAAAAAATTAGAAAAGAGAAACATCGTTGTTAGCCAAAGAGCATAATAATCCAATTCATTTTCAAAAGGCTGTATTAAAACCAGTGGTGTAGTCGTAAATTTAGCAGTGCCGGAACGCAAGGTCATAGTAACCCTAAAGTTGAAGTGGGGTTTTGGGACCCCTAACCGCCATGGGCGAAAGAATTTCACAAACATAAGTGCCTCTATAAGCTATTTGGAGCATCTCTTAATGCTTACTAAGGCATAAACTTACTTAACGCACTTTCCCTAAAATTCCAGGATTTCACATAGAGACCTGTAAATTTCATCATAGTTTATTGATTAATAGTAGGAAAAAAGTTTTAACATAATATTGATATAAAATCAATCAGTTAACTTGGAATTGCAAAGTATATAACTTTACTAAAAAAAATATTTTGAATATTTTTCTAAGAAAATCAGTGCCAGAATGGCGTTCCCCCGCGTTCACACTCCATTAGACCCCTGATTAAAAAGTATATATTTATATGTTTATAGCTCGAAACTGATTGGTTTTATAAAAATATATTGCAAATAAAAGATTTTTACATTTAATAGTACTACAACTTTAAAATGATAAGTTATTACGAGTCTCAAATCATTGCGGATAAATGATGAAAATTTGAAAATCTCCCCTATTTAAAGTACCCTCAAAGTCATGTTCATGAGAAAATGAAAATTTCCATCTTGTTTATAATGATAAACAGTGTTTAGATATCAAATTTAATCAAAATCATTAGAGCTAGTTTCGAGAAAATAATTTTATTCTCTTTCTGCCTTTCAATAAACTAACCTTAAATTTAGGGTTAGATATAAAATTACAAAAACTCCTTGGTGGAGGAGTGGGGCTTATGTAAGCCCCAGATACAAAGTTTTAGCCCAAACGGTAAAATGGTGTCGTTTACAGCCCAAACCAAGGCAAAAACAGTTAGACCGGTGGCATTGCGGAAACAACTTTTTTTGTTTCAGGAGGTTATGAAACGCCGACATTTATCAAAATCTCGATTTCGAATTTTTGATGATCAAAATATTTTCACTCCGAAGTGTCGAGACAAAGTAAATGTTAGTTTGCAAAGTTTAGTTACCCACAGCCATTGCTTGCCGTTGGTTTGATCGACATTGATGAAGAGGTCGAGGTTCGAATCTCATCTGCGTGAACTGAAAATGGTTTTCCCGTTAAATGTATGTATATATATCTTTAATGGTTTTCCACAAGTGATTTATCACGCTGGTTTTTCCATCTTTACTCCATGCAAATGTGGGGTCACTTCCTCTAAGCTACCATCCTCATCTCTACCCAATCAGATTAAGACGTTAATAACCTGTGTTCTGAACGTAGCAATAAAAACAAATGCTTGGTTTTGGATGGGTTATAATTATATTATAATAATAAATTAATGATTTTAAATGGAAACATGGTTTAGCGAGTTTTATTTAATTCAGATTTTTTTTAGATCATATAATACAATGTTCTTGTTAGTATAGTGTTCGAAAAAAGTTAACAGCAGGGCCTATTTTTAAAGTGAAGTAGGCGTACATTACGTAAATTATATTTAATTGAAATACAATTTTAAAAATTGCAATTTTTCGCCAACTTTTACCAAATTTTTCTAAATCATTAATTTTTAAAGGAAATTTCCAATTTTTCTTATCGGGCTATCACCTAGAACAGAGTATGGTTTTAACTTTGGTATTTCTATCTTCTGTACAAACAAATTGTGATGAACTTATTTTAATTCTAACCTCCTTTTACCATGTATTTAAATAATTAGCGTAGTGACCGTAAAAACTATGTCAATGAAAAAACAAAAAGAAATGGCTATATTTTTTTGAATATAGGGAAGAAAATATATGTTTATATATTTCTACAGTAATAAACAAACTAAATAAAAATGTCACAATTTACTGTAAATAATTATTTCCTAAGTTAACTCAGAACAATTATACTTTGACAGGGATTAGAGCCCTTGTCCTTTGACTTTGGACGTCATTCTCATAAAACCCCGATATTGCGGCTCAAAACTCAGCATCAGTCCTTGGAGAGTATAACGGTGATAGCTTGTCTTTTGTTGAGTAGCAAGCAACAAAATTGAAAGGATTAGGATGTGGGGGTGGGCTGCCTGTGGAATGTAAGGACACTTTGAAAGGGTGGTAAGATAGAGGGGGCGATAGTGGTCGGTGTGGTAACTGCCATAACTACGGCAGCGCACCTCTGGTGAGGTGATAATACATGGAACTACTTGGAAGATAGATTTGCAAAACCTCGAGATGTCCATCCGCATCTTGACCCTTTGTTGCCCAGCTATAAGGTAAAATGTATAGTCCTTTGTTGACCAATGGTACTTTTAGGTACCAACTTCTTTTAGAGCCTTTAATATATTACTTGGCAATTATGTCAATACAAGGGCCCGTTGGTACTTCTAAGTACCTTCTTCCTTCACAAAGAAATTAAATTTTATCACATTGAACATACTCTGTAGAAACAGGAAGTTGTTTTATTATTGATAGTGTCATGCTATAACCTCGTGTATTGGTTTATCTTTTCGTAAATTTATTTATGGGTGCTATGGCTATAAATTTAAATATTATATAAGCATTGTGTTTAGTTATATATTGGGATACTACTCTGATATTTTTAGAAGTATATCAGTGCACATATTTGTTTTATTTGGTTATAAATGTAATGGACTTATAAGTACTTATAGGCCTAATGTAGGTTTATTTTTGTAGGTTATGGCAGACAAGAAATTGAACATGTGTAAGCCTACTGTTTCTGACAAACAAATTCTAGATATTTTGTGGGAAGTGCTTTCAGAGGACAATGATCCTGACACTGATATTGAATCTGATGATTTGGATAGTGAGCAAAATGATTATGTTGAGGATATTCCTAGAGATATTTCTACTCGAAACACATTTGATGGCATTTTCCTGACTGAATTGTCAAAACAGAATGAAATTACATATATTATCAATTCTCAACCATCAACGAGTTTACAGACAAATAATCATCTGGATAGATCAGTTGATGTTGACATAGTCAATACTATTCCCCTTCCAGAGCCAATTAATACTAAT
>CABFOW010002356.1:0-54764 GCA_902141385.1 Timema californicum
CCATTTCATCTCACAATCACCCTACCATTAGACATTAGCGTAAGTGCGTACAACCCGAACGGTTAGTAAGACGCGGTGCTAATAATAATAATAATAATAATAAGGTATATTTGTTACACACGATATAATGACAGAATAGGCGTAGATTTTAGAGCATTTTTACTTTATCTTATCAATAATAGGTTTTCAGGCAAACATTCGTTGAAGGGCAGTTTACTGATAGGACATTTTTGGAAATTATAAATATTTCGAAATTATCTCTAACGATTTTCTTCAAAATATATATCTAGAAAATATGTGGTATGACAAGTAATATAAAAATCTATTTCTGGGGTAAACACTCATTTATGGGTAGAGAGTTTACTGCTGACTTATTTTTCAAAAACTTGCTCGAATATTTTAAAAATGGCTTCAGCCAGGTGGCTCAAAACTGGTATCGGCGGACTATTTTACATTATCAATAATAATAATGAATCTTTATTAACTAAATTGATTAACTTAAGAGTATTTTATTTACAAAAATATATAACAAATTTGAAATTTTTGAAAATTGACCTTGAAAGTTGAATTCTAAATTAGAATCTAGGAATAGCTTTTCATGATAAATATAAATAATTTTTACTATAACAAATAAATAAATAAATAAATAAATTTCTGAAAATTTAAATTTTGTTAAATATATTTGAATAACTTGGTTTGAAATGTATAGTTAAAGAGTGATAATTATAATTAACAGTGATTGCATCGTACTTTGTTTTTGTGAAACCACATTATTGAAAAAAATTAAACAAGTGGTATTTTTACTTTGTCCCTTTTCATCCCCAGTCTGTTCCTATTGAAGATGTGGATCAAAAGAGAAGGAGGAAGAGGCATTACGAGGACTTAAGGAGTGGGTGAAGGGGAGAGAAAGAAAGGAAATCGAAGGAGGGTAGAACGTTTCCCTCCATCTTAAGGGGAGTGAGGACTAATAGCCATGTTGATTTATAGAGTCCCCAGCGTGCGATAGAGCAATAGGCCATCGTTACTCTTGGAAAGAGATGAGAGGAGGATGTTGAGAGGGGGTGCACAGGGTGAATGGGGGGAGGGGGATGCCCACTGGCCGCTGCTCTCAAATAATTGACTCGTATAGGACGCTGCTTACACTGTTGGCTTAATTTCTGTTTCATGTCTGCCAACAAAAGGGGGAGAGGAATCTCTTTATTGACTAGATTGTGTGTGCTCCATTTTGTCTCAGAGATGTTGGTAGTCCTTGCTACAAAGTCACGTACTTAAGGTGGTAGAGTATGGAACTAGAGTTAGAGTAAGTATTTTTGCAGTTTATGTATCAAAAGAGTTTTTGCTCAAAAGTAATCAAATATATCTCAACATTTGTTTAATATTGGTCGATGGTGTCATGGAATGTAATGACAAATTTTATTTAAAAATGTTCTAATTTAATGGTGCTATGCTCATGAAAGATATGTTATGACCGGTCACCAGTTCATCGAGGATGGGAGCTCACGCCCACATTCAAATAATAGAGAGATGTTTGCTAAACTATAACTATATAATTTAATAACATGAAATAAAATAAAATACACTTATTTACAAAAGAAGCTTGATACATGGTATCGGTGACCTGACGGTCTAGGGGTAAGGGGTCAAACTTCTGTGTTGGGGGTCCGGGGTTCAATCCGAGATCCTGGCACAGATTTATCTGATTTCCAAACCCTTCCTTCACCTCTGGCAAGAAGTGTATTAGTCACAACTTGTGAATGTGTGGAGTGCAAGGCCTCCACCGTGGTTTGGATTCCATGTTAAACTGTAGTCCTCCATTACATCTCACAATCAGCCTACCATCACACATTAGCTTAAGTACGAGTAACCCGAACGGATAGTAAGACGCGGTGATAATAATAGTACATGGTATCGGTCCCTGGGTAAACTACCCTAACTCTAATATATTCTTGGACCATGCAGAGGTTTTAAGTTTAACAACACCCTCTGATGAAGTACTAGACATAACTGTCCTGCTAGTCAGTCAGTTTGTCCCTGGAGGAACTCCGGATAATGCACCGGCCATTCATCCCTAACTGGAATTTACATGGTCAATACAGAAGCCATTGTTTCAAGACTAGGAATGTAATCGTAAGCTAGGCGGTCTTCCTATGTTGCAACAATTCATAGTTTCAACAATGCACTTTTGTAGTTGCATATTCTTAATTTTGAGTGTACACTACATGTTAGTCACTTTTTGGCTCCCAACAGATATTCAACAATAATTGTACTATACAACAATAGTTTAATTTTCTTCACATGATTATATTAACAATTATTGTTAATATTATCATGTGAAGAAATTTAAACTCTTTGTTTCTACTGGAGAAATATTTGATTTCTTTTGACCACACATTTTTTTTGCTCTAAAAACTGTCGTTAACTCGCACTCCACACAGTGTCACATCAGGTCCAAGTGATTGCATGAGTTCTAAACATCTCCCTTGCTTAGAAACAGACCGAAGAAACACATTGTCTGGTTGAGAAGTGTCTTCTATCATGACAGGAGTGTCTTCTTTCGTGACAGGAGTGTCTTCTTTCGTGACAGGAGAGTGTTCTTTCGTGACCGGAGTGTCTTCTATCGTGACAGGAGTGTCTTCTATCGTGACAGGGGTGTCTTCTATCGTGACAGGAGGGTCTTCTATCGTGACAGGAGCGTCTTCTATCGTGACAGGAGCGTCTTCTATCGTGACAGGAGTGTCTTCTATCGTGACAGGAGTGTCTTTTATCGTGACAGGAGTGTCTTTTATCGTGACAGGAGTGTCTTTTATCGTGACAGGAGTGTCTTCTATCGTGACAGGAGTGTCTTCTATCGTGACAGGAACCAAATCAATAACAATACTACCTACAAAGTGAGGCCCGTGGAAGAGTATCATGTTCTGATATTGTAATTTAACAGTGACGGGGAGGACTGGGATTCAAACCCTGACTGGGTGTATTAAAATTAATTTTAACTTAATGATTTACTCTTTACCCTCTTCGCAAATCCGGGTACATTTTCTCTAGACTCTATCTTTATAGTCTCATATGTCATATTTAAAATGCGTGTGTCAGGATATTTGAAGTCCCATTTTCATATAAAGGGTCTTGTAGAATATTTAAACATTCTTAACGGCCAACATTGATAACATTTTAATATATTATTTATGTTATTTTATAGTATTGATTATATCTTTAAAACTTAGAGTTGAAGATCACATGACCGGACGTGTGAATACGTGTAAGTATATTTGGTAACCTTTTTAGCTGTCTTATAGGGGTCTTTCTATGAAAATTGAATTTTATTAGGACACTGTGGAAAAAATGTTGCCTGGGTTTTTGTGGAAACTTGCAAAGGTTGCTTGCAAACATTTATTCATTTTTCCTGTTTTTATTTATTTTTTAATGTTGAATTTGCCTTATTAAAATTCTTTCCAGTTACTCGCTTGGGTTCCTTTTTTCTAATATATTAGTTTGCTGGCCGGGTAAGCTCAGAGCTGGCATCCATGACCTTGAAATAAAAGGAACTAACATTCTAATATGCAACTGTCGTATTATATGCCACTTTAGTGAATCTTATTGGTGAAAAATCTCCTTCATCTGATAACTTATTTAGTTATTTGATTTTAAAAATTTATTATAGTGAATTGCTTAAGACTATCCTTATAAATGTTAACTTATTTTTAAGATTTACTTGATTGGGAAAATAATATATTTAATGGATTATTTTTAAAAGGAATATTGTTAAAAACTTTCATGAAGAGGCTAATTTTAATATTTTAAATGAAATATAACCTTGACTTGTTTATTAACTTGTTACTTTTAAGGTTTTGAAACTTAATAAAATATTTTTAAATTATCACTTTTAATTATTTATGTGCAACAAATCAATTTTTTTTTAAATATTAAATGCTATTACAATAAATATTATAGTTTGATAGAAATAATGTATAAAATAATTCAAAAGCTGTGGGTGTGGCTTTAACCAAGAGATAAGATCAATTTGAGATAATTTATCTCCATTTCTTGAATTATAAGATATCTACTATTTGAACACGTTGACTTGTAGTTTATTTGATATCTCAATACTTTTTGTTTTTGCTAGAATTGAATCTGACATTAAGTCATATCAAACCTACAGTAGCCCCATGACTTCTTTGGTGCTGACTGACAGCTTACAGCTGACAACCGACAATCAACATTTAGGTATGTACTTAAATGTTGACTGTCAGAAGTGACAGCTGATAAACACATGTTGTTGCAGATCATTTAGTTCGGCGTAGGGATACATGATTTGGTCTGGTAACTTTTCAAAGCTGTCAGTCAGCACCAAAGAAGCCATGGGGATACTGTAGCTTGTCTCTAAACATCCTCGCATCAAAATGAGGTTATTTACTCACAATCGGGGTTCACGTGGTCTAAGCTCTAAAGCGTCACTTTCATGCGAGAGAATATTTCCAGTGACGAGAATCATGGTAACGTGTACTGAGGGCTTTTTCCTAAATGTTTTCCCAGCATCCCTTTACGAAAATGCGGGTTCATTGGCATCAATATTTTACCTTCCTCTTCCATATACCATTAGCTTAATTAATGTATGCGTATAAGCTGAAAGGGCACTTAAATGCCAGATAAAATTAATAAATGATACATGTACATTCTCGCTGCTTTACCTTTAAATGAATACAGTTACTTGAAACTCGTAAGATACATCAAACAAAATAATATACATTGTTGCGGAAATATAATGGAAAAATAATTAAAAATATTATACCAAAGATCATATATTATATACATTGTTGCAGAAACATTGAGAAATGATCTCTGTCAAGTATAGAACATAACAATGAATTTTCTGTTTCAAAGACTAATATAAAAATATATCTGCTTATAGCACGTAAAATATTATTTTTATAAGAATATATTTCAAATAAATTATTTTTATTTTTAATTGTTATACATTCTTGCTAAAATAAGTTATTTGGTATCTCAGATATTTGAGGGGATATGATAAAAACTGAAAGTTTCCGCATTTGTGGGGTACCCTTAAGAAAATATTCACGTTAAAATGAGAATCGCCATTTTATTCTTTAAATGTTACATAATGCTTGGATACGAGTTTTGATCAAAATCCTTAAAGATAATTTTAAGAAAATCGATATTTTTTTATTGTTAGATATATATAGTCGAAGACGCGTGGATTTAGTTGCAAGAATGATCAAGTTGCTCAATATTTAAAGAAATAACACAGTAACACTAGTCGGGGAGAAGTGAAGCAGAATTCTGGTCCCAAGCAGTCTTCAGCTGTACTTTGCTCATAATTCGATTATATATTTTCAAGATGGCGCGGCATGCATGAACTGATGAAGCCAGACATATTTTGATATTTTCGTTACATAATCTGGCAGTTCTGAATTATCTAGATAATAATAAGCCAACTAACTACCCAATCTCTATAAATCGCTTTAATATAACACATCCAGATGTAAGGCCTAAAGAGCTACATACTGATCAAACCAAACTTGCTTTTTTGAGACTCCCGGTAGATAAATCTTGCTATTTCTTCCCACGATCATTTCTTCGCTCGGCTGACATAGTCCCAACTTTGTTTATTGTATTCTTTATAATCGTATGATTCTTGATTTGTTCTAATAACTAGATTCTCTCTCACACGCTGTAAACTGTGTTTGTCACCATTATAACAAAGCTCTGTTCATTTATAATATCTTGTTAACTTTACCAATAAAATCATCAATATAGAAGGAAGTGAATGTAGAAAATGTAGACTTGATCTGGACTTTCCATCGCCTTTACTTGATCTTGACTGGTAATTCAGGGCGGTTTAACATTGTTCTTGTAAGAGAACACATTTCAAAACATTTCGTATTCGTTTATATATAATTATATATTATTTTGTTTTGCTTTATTTTAAGATAATTAGCATGGACTTTCTGATCTTTTATAATATAATTTATAATATTTAGAGTATTATATTATATTTATAAATTATAATATTTGTAGAACTTAATATAGTCTGCATATGTATGGTCCTTGTATACGCTGGACCTCACAAAACCCCACATGTCACATTTTAACCGCTAGATCATCGTTTGACTTCTTCTCCCGCGGGTCCTCTCTTAACCCTAATATTTCCAACTTCATTTAGTCCCTTCATTCTCTATCTCCTTTCTTTTTCATTTTCTTCTAAGTGATCTTGCACTTTGCATGGATGGAAAAAAAAGGAAACGCCTGCGTTACGTTTGCTCTATTTCCTTGGCCATTTCCTCTCTTTCCTCTTTCTTCCTTTCTCCGGATGCGCTTGTCGTGACACGAGAAGAAGGGAGAGAGAAGAGAGAAAAGAAAGATGGGAGGCAGGTGAGAGGGCAGGAGGGACACTATCAGACTCTGTTCTTAATGCCTTCAAGGTGGTTTCTTCCAAGCCATTGGGGGTTAAACCTGCTCTTTATCAGTCGGACTTAAGAGCCAATATCCACAGAGGCCCAGTTTATCTTGGCTCCGCACGGACAGTGTGCTTGACTTGCAGTCTGGAGGCCTGGGTTCAACCACGATACATCGCACGAAGGTTGAGTTTTTCTTAAAGATATACTCCCTCCATAAGGCGCGTTTACACGATGCGAATGGACTCGTACAGTTTCACCCTTGAACTATTGTAAAGCTTAAATAAACTTAATAAAATGTTTTCTTTTCTAAAATAATGGTTTTCAAGACGCTTGTTAAGAACATAGATAGTGTACATTTTGGTAATCTATACATCTGTTCTGAAGGAGTGAATGAAAATTCATCTTTATCATAGCAAGTCCAGTTAGTTTCATTTCAACCTCCTCTTTAGTTTTGTGAAGTCTTATATCAGCTAGCATTATTATTCAAAATGGAACATTCCTTAGTAGAATTTTGTTTGTTTGTATCTTTGTATTCTAATTCTACTTATTTTAAAAAACTAAATGAAGCGCCTAGTGTATCACGTCTTGGAATTATTCTCGTTGTGCCCAACACCTGGGCCACATGGCCCAAGTTGCAACACCTGACCGACGAAACACCCCAGACCAGATGTAGGGGTTACCAAAGTAAGGCACATACAACTTTCAGGATTGTTTATTATTGACGCATTGTACAAACACCAAATTACCTTCCTTCCCACACGACCACCAACATGTCGTCTTCCTTAGCCCGTGGCCCGAGGCGGGTGCTCTGATATTACCTCTATACGGCAAGAGACTGGGTATGAACCGCTGATCCTACAAGCCAAACCCTGTCACACTACACTACCGTGGTCTGGAGGTGACGCCATTGAAAGCCCGAACCAAAAGAAATTCAGTAACTCAAACAAATGATACATCGTACCCACATTAAACGACTGCGACTTTAATTTTGGTTGAAAAGTTAAACTTCAATAAAAAACACCGGTATGAACACTTTCCGTCATTGTTTTATTTAATAAGACCCAGCGAGTTAGACCACCGTGTCTGAGTTGACTCGTTCCAGTACATTCACACTGACAACTGGTCGAGTGCAGCAGTGGTGAAAGGAAATTACATCGTCATTAAAAATAGATCTTTGAATCTATTAATCATGAAAATATGTCACGCACTTTCAGATGATATTAGTGACTAAAACTAATTTAATCGTGTTTTTTCTGTAATGTTATAAGAAAATATAAAATATTTGATAAGAATATGTACATTTTATTTACTATATAAGTTTTTCTAGTAATTTGGGAACAAAAATAAAATATTTGATAAGAATATGTACATTTTATTTACTATATAAATTTTTCTAGTAATTTGGGAACAAAACTATTTGAGAAAAGTTGGCTTATAGGAATAAATACGAGTATAAGATGCATGGATAAAATCAATAGAAGAAAGATTAGAGTGTATAAACGGTGGGTGATCGCGACACATTTGATAGGATTATAATTCGATTAGGGCTCATTAGTTTACCGAATCCTTCAAAAGCAAAAATCACAACATACCAACAAAACCACTTTTAGTCATTCTAACTCAAATTCAAATATCAAAAGCAAATGGATCAAGTTAAACTATACAGGGACATAGACTAATAGAATTACAATTATCTTTTTTAAAAAAAGGAATTAAAGTTAGCCTTCAGCACTAGCAATAATATCAAAAACATATCAATTACTCAAACCTAAATAAAACCAAACAATACGAAAATAGTGGCATTTATCAACTCACCTGTGACTGTAACAGTGTTTACATAGGAAAATCTGGACGTCAACTTTCTATTAGATTTTATGAACACATGAGTGATTTCAAATATGAAAGAAATAAATCAAAATTGTCTGCACATCTCAAACAGTCAGGACATCAACCAATCCCAATGAACAAAAGCAAGAAACTAATTTACAACACCTCAAAAGGTACAACAATGAACACATCCGAAAATATATTTATTCAAACCACCTTATTACACAATAAAAATGTATTAAATGAACAAAAAATTTCTTAAAATAAAATACTTATTAACACCTTAAGAAAACTCCCTCAACATACCAACATTAAAAAAAACTCCATTCTTGTCAGCACCCACCCCCCTTCCACAGTATAAATCGTTACTTCTCCTATCACGAAGAAAAAGAGATGATTACTATTACATAATTACATAATTACATAAGCTATAATTTATTAAGGATAGGGAAGGAAGATGCATCACAGAAATTTATAAGCTGGAGTGATCTTCCTCGGAGTTTGGGCGTTTCCCGGCAACATAAATCCACAGTGAGTTAACACCTGCCACATCTTATTAGATTATATTAGCACTTGTTATCTTCTTTTAATTGTCTCTATGGAACTTTAATTGTAGATGTCATATCATATAAATGACTTGCAACAAATAGTTAATTACCTGTTCGAGCCAGTGTAGAGTAGACTTGAAACTTTTTTCATTTCCTTTATTGTCATTCTATCTTCATCCCCATATAATTAATTTAATTTAAATTAAATTATCATGAATAAATAAATACCATATATTGTAATGTCCCTGACTTGACCCTAAAGAATATTTGAAAGCATTGACAATATTATCATCTTAATTATATATGTATTTTATTTTTATTTGAATTTTATATTTTATTACTTGGCGCTTAAAGCACGTCTTCTTCTAAATTATTCAGATATGATAGTTACCAGATTCTAACCAGGAAATTACTAGTTATTTCTTGTTGTTATGTTCACGCCCTGAAGGTAGGAGGCATCAGATACTGTAACTAACTTCAGTGTGTCGTAAAGATGAGTCAAAACAACGTTAAGTCTTTTAAATATTAACTTCCTGCTCTCGAACAAACCAGAATATTGAGACAGTTTCCGGTTCTTAAACATTCTAGTAAGTACAAAGTTATCAATAACTATCATTGAATAAATTAATATCAACTTTATGTGACGTTATTTATTTATATCACACAAAGTGAAGCCTAATGTAGGGGAGTGTTAATAACTATTAAGTAAGATAGAAATAGGAGAACCACGTGGAACGAGCTAATCAGTGACGATACAATTTGGAGCCCAACGAGGGGCGTTATAAATGGTAGCATTTAAGGAACGTTACAATTGGCGTCCAAACGTGGGACGAGATATGAACGTAGCAATATATATCTACTATCTCACTTCTTCAATATCACAATACAAAATACCTTCTTATATTTATAATATCCTTGACTTCATATTACACTTTTTACAGATTGTTTTTATTTCACCTTGTATATACACGTCAATTTTAATTATCCTATTAGTTCCCTTAATAACACGACATGGAATACTCAACCACATGTTTTAGTATCTGCTGATTATAATGTTTCATAATTATTTATTTTTTCAACATTACAGTTTATTAACCTTAATTAATTTTATGTTATACCACATTGGCTGGCGCATTGTTTCTTAACCATAAGTTTAATTAGGTGTGTTTTTTCTTTCTCATCAGACCTGAGGATGATGCCGCCGGTGCATTGAAACATGTCATCTAAATAACTGTGCAGCTCTTGCAGCCAGAATTCAAAGAACAAGGAACTATAACTAAGAAATAAATTCAATTTTTACTTTTCAAATTTAATAATTTGTCTGTCATTTCTCAAGAGTAAAAAATTAAATTTCAACACCTGCATAGTCACATCATCATCATCTGATTATTTCAACTTAGTTTTAAGTATAATTGACTCAAATGTTTATTTTAAGATGTATCTAATTTTTGTTGTTGTTGTTGTTGTTGTGTGTTACAATTTCAACATATTCAAAATTAAAATGTATCATAACTTGCAATTATTAATACCAACTCTTTTACAAATATAATTTAAATATTATATTTATGTTTCTTTCACGTCAATCTGATACAACTCGTCCAACGGAAATAAACCTAAAACTGAGTTTTATTTTACTTAATATACAGATAATCTTTGCTGACCTCTGGCCTAGGTTGTCACAATAGGGGGGGCTGGAGACAGACTCAACCGTGGAATATGGTCCAAGCCGGGGTGAAGCCAACTACCCTTCATGGTGTGCACTGGCTCGAACAATATTCCCTATTTGATCTTGTCTCCAATATATTGTAGATATGAACAGATTTAAGACTGTCGAACAAGTTGTGGAAGTACAGGGTGTGGGTAGAATGGGTTGATATTAGAGTAAACGTTCCTGTAATCAACTTTTTTAAATTTCAAATCTATCCTTTAAAAACAAATAACTTTTAATATATTTACAACAAAAAAGAAGATCTAAATGAACCCCTCCCCCCCTTTTATTCCACCTCAAGAAAACCTCCCTTCTATATATTATCCTGTCAGGGTTTCTGGGGTAACGGGGGTTGGGGAAGGTCATCTGATCAATGATCACATGACTGATTGGTGGGTAGTATAGGTTTTATTAGTAACTAGCCGAATGTACAACTAAGCGTCTCGCCGACATAGAATTGGGTTTGGGTCATGATCGGATGTCTGAGAAAGTGACAGAGTCTATATGGTTGGACCTACACTATTTCCTTGCCTAGGAGTCCTGGGTAGTATCCAACCGAGTCACGACTAACCTCCGCTAGTGCTGCCAGTCACGACACATAACTTATTTTACCCAACGCATTAAGTAAACAGTTATTTAATTAGTGCAGCCTATAAAAATATTTTTTGTTTCACCATCTATTTCTACCCATTCGGACTATTTGCATTTTAATTAATTAAGTTTGGTAGGCATGAGAAAATTAACATTCATAGAAAATGTACCAACATTAGTGTTGAGGGAGAGTAACACATTATATAAAAATAATACTCAATTCAACATTACAAGGCTATAATCCTGACATTTATAGCCCCAAAAATCTATACCAGGTGAGACTACTTTTTATTCCGCGTGTCCAACGATGCAGGTAAAAATATTTTTGATCCCAAACAAATGAAAAATTATGTATCTAAATCTTCAATCATCCAGTAAAGTTTACCAAAATTGATCAAAATTTGTTATTATTAAAAAATTATAGTATTTTATTAATTTTAGGAGGTACTCTCCTTGTTCTTTGGTGTTGTGTTGACCATGCAACAGTATGGATAAAAATGTATCAGAGCTTATTGATATTTATTGTTCAATAAACATTGCCCAATTTTAGCTTATTTTATGTTTTGGCAATCTCAACATTGGATTAGTGGACTTTAGAAAGTATAACTACGATGTACATTAAAAAAATATGGGAACTTTAGCTTTTTACCATTTGCAAACACAATTTACATAAATACACCGTAGATATTTGAGTTAGATGGTCCCGAGCCAAGCTCAAACTATCGAAAACTTTTACTATACAGAATAAACTGGCTTATTATATTAAATATTTTAATTTTCTTAAGTAGCTATTTAAACTACATAATACAAATATAATTTCGTAAATATAAGCATGCTAGCATAGTACCAGTTTAAAGATCAGTGGCTTCGAATTTTGGTCGTGTAAAATTTCCCATGTAAATCGAAGGAAAATGGTTGCGAATTGAAATAACTTTTAGTGAACATCAAAATCTGGAAGGGGAATTTAAATTAAACACTTAAGTATTTCAAATATTTTACTCCTATGAATGTGTGAAACTGTTTCTCAATTAAAGATTAAATTAATAGCACAACATGTTTGTATTTACATATTTAGCTTAGCAGTAAATGCTCCTGTTAAAAAATGCCGCACCTTCCCCATGGACTCAACGTATTTCTGCACCTTTTGGACCTGAAAAATGTCAGCTTCCTACGTATACTAGGCTTAGGTAGTTTTTATACTTTGGCTTTCTAGAAACCCCTCCACTTTGGGGGCCCCAATGGGAGTTTTAAGTCACCAAGTATTTTCGCATCCTTTTAGGCTAAGCTTCAATGATTCCCAATTGATATCACGGGACATTATGTCAGGTATGGCAGTAAGAATCAAAAGACAATAAAGGCCTTATAGATATTTTCAAGCATCATTCATTTCAACAATAAAAGTTTGAAAATATGGGTTCTGCCTCAGTTAAGATGCAGATTGTGTTTTATCAAGTGGCTAAATTAATTGCTAAATAGATTAAAAAAATATTAAATTTGAACAAGTGAAAATACCTGCCATTTGGTTGATTGTGGGAACTTTGCTTGGTGATAATACTTAGCAATAAGTTATGATGATTCCTTTTTCTGCTAATTCATTTCAAAAAATATTAGCTGATATGTTAACTAATATTGAGAAACGTGTTTTACAAAGTATGAAGAACTCTACATTTGCCATTCAAGTAGATGATTCGACCTACATTAGTGGAAAAACACAGTTGGTTGCCTATATCAGATTCATTCACAGTGTCGAAATTATCATACAGATTTTATGATGAAAGGATCTTGAAAATCCTAGAGGAGGACAGGATATCTTCCACACCTTGCTTGAGTATAAGATTTGATTTTTAAATGGAATTCTTTTATTGAAATTTAAAAGAATGGAGCCCTATCTACGATAAGGAATGTAAGAGGCTTCTTGGTGTCACTCAAACAGAAAAATCAAGATGTAATCGCTAATCACCGTAGTTGATTTTTTACACAAAGAGGCATTAATCAGTAAGACCCTTATAGCTGATTTTAAAATGGTTTTAAATCAGACAGTGACTAATTGAACATTATAAATACCAAACAATTAAAGCATGGTTATTTGCTCAACTATGCAAATACATGTAATCAGAAATCATTGCTTAATTCTGCAAATCAAAGGTCTCTGGCTGTCTAACGGAAAACGGGTTTTTGTACTTAAGAGCTAGTTAAAAACATTTTTGGAACAATAAGGGAGCTCAATGTACCACCATTGAGTGAGAATGACTGGTGGGCAAAGCGCCAGTATTCAAGGCCGTAGTGACAATATCCTCGCGACTACAGAAAACTTAACTGCGATCAAAAAAAAATGTATATCTGGCTTGGAAGAACGATGCAACATTACCTCAAAATTTTCCCATTAGTAGAACATTTTAAAACGATAAATGAGTTGTATGGCCTCATGCAGTAATAATTTGCAACAATGGTAGAAAATATTGATCTGTTATTATCATCATTTTATACACAAATTAATATTCGACTGGGTTAGAGATCAATTTGAGAAATCCAACTGATAAGATCTGATATAGGTTATAGAGAAGAGGAAATGTCCTGCATTTCCAATGATCGCACCTTTATAATAAAACAATGAAGTATGCGCAGGGAACTCTTTTTGGATATACAACCAGAAACAATACCGAAGAATCGTTAAAGAGCATCCATTCTTCAACATTACCTCACGATGTATTGTTTTGAAAAGTATTTTCAACTGTGACCAATTTCAGAGACCATCACATAGAAATATGTATTTGTGTTTATGAAGAGATGATAATTCGTTTGATTAAAATTTAAAAACAAGGTCACACCTCATATTGAGATTATATGTTTAGTGAATGACTTGTGTTTTATTCTAGATAGTTTCATTTTTTAATTTAGGGATGTTTCTATCGCACTGTAAAGAAATTGTCTTTTTTGCTATGAATGACTAAGGAACTACTAGGAGTGGCTTTTTGTTTTTGAAGATAATTTCTTATCAATAAACAAACTATGATGTAATATGAGCAACTATTCATTCTGAAAATGTGACCAATAGAAAAAAGTTTGGAAACCATTTATTTGGGGACTACGTGTCTGAAACAATTTCAGTTTACTAGGTATGCGGAGCTTCGGAAGTATTTGGACTGTGTATTTATAGAAGCCAACTCCCATTTTGGAGTGGTCGTTTGGGAATTGTCATCGTTAAATATACCTGCATTCTCTTTGGATAGGGGCTACCATTCTGCAAAACTTCAGCTTCGTAGCTCTTCTGAGCTTCGTGATTTTTTTCGAGAGTGTTTTTTTGGAAATCCACCCATTTAGGGAGTCATCATAGGAATTTTCTGTCACAAAATATTTCTTTACCCTCATGGGTAAGGGGCTACCTGCCTACTAAATTTCAGTTTCTTAGCTCTTCTGAACTTTGAGAATTTTTAAACTTGACAAAATTTTGGTAAGTGGTATTTTTTTGGCTAGGGGTTATATGCCAGAAAAATAGAATCTTCTTAGATTTTCTAGTCCTTGAAATTTTTTCGGCTTTTATTTTTTTGAAACCCCCCTATTTTGTGGCTCCCGTGTAAATTTTGGGGTAAACATGTATTCCTGCACACTTTTGGGCTTGGATCTAATTTCCTACAAAACTTCAACTCTCTGGGTCATCTGGGCTTCGATATATTTTTGGCTGGACAGACGAATGATATTGATAATTCTCATAGTGGAAATGTTAAAATGATTAGAATTTAAAAAAAGCTATCAACCATTATCTGTGTATTTACTTGTGCTATAGTTTTGACTTGTCATCCTTTCTATGTAAAAGTTGATGCAACGGGTGTATCCACTCCTCGAACCATAGAAACCACTATTTAACGAATTGTCGTATTTCATTGTCGATGCTTTAAAGTGTGACAGCTTTAATAGAGATAAATACCAACATTGATCATTATAGCCTAGCACGTTGCTATATTTTGAGCGGTCGTTGGGATCCAAATGACAATATAAAACCATTTTAAGATCGACTTGTACTCATTTGTTTTTAAATGTACCTTGAAATTTTGGAATTTACCAACTTATTAAAACAATGTAAATAAAACACATGTGGCATTCAAATTAGATTTTCATCCCAAGACTATGGAGGAACTTTACACCATATATATTAAATAATTTATCAATGATATTGTAAAATGTTCTCCAAACAACGTATAATTATACTGAACTTGACAAAAGTACTTCTTTATAATTTAATACTTAATCGACTTTGTACTAACATAAAAACTTTATTCCCTAATCAACAGCACATTTGAAAAGCTTTAGCTTTCTCCAGAACCAACTGTTTGTGGTCTTTGTATTATTTTTCTACTCTAGCTTAAAATAAAACACTTTTCTAGTGTATTTTAAAACTAACTCGTATATACCAGGAACTCGGAGTAGAAAGGGCAAACAAGGAAAACATGGTTTCGGGAAAATGAAGTTTAAATTTGTAGAACCCTCTCCGGATAGAAAGAGGTGATATATAAACTTGCATTGAAAAATTAGTATATTAAGTACAAACTTAATTTTTTCATCACAAGATTTTTTTTAAATACCAAAAGAGAAACAAACATTCATACAACTAATTGAATACGAATTTGCAAAACATTTTAGTCACTATGATGGAATAATTGAACAATTATAGAATTTAATTTTTACAACTAGTGAAGCTCAAAGGTTGGAAATGAAAGGTCCCGGGTTCGTTTCCCATGTCCAGATGTCATTTTTCAATTTACCATCATGTTAGTTAATGCTTATTTTCATTTGTGGTTCTAACTTTTTATGAAATTAAAAAAATTTCAAACAATTCCACCAAAGGGCATGACTGTAACCACAGAGAGTGCTTTAGTTGAAGTCAACGATGTCATGCATTTTTGAACTCTGTGACATTTCTCGTGCCGTCCTCTCTTATCGCTTGCCCCAAAACCGATTTGTACGGCATTAGTACAAAAGGTATCAGATCTTTTAGGTTAAGTTGTTATGCTCTTGTGTGTTTGAGAGGTACATTATATTTTGATGGAAGATAAACCGAGCCAAGATTGAAGAGATCTTCATTGTATCTTGTGCTCTTTGATTTTTGTAGCTGGATGTTTATTGGGACAAAATTATTGTAGAA
This sequence comes from Timema californicum, assembly GCA_902141385.1. Lineage (NCBI taxonomy): Eukaryota > Metazoa > Arthropoda > Insecta > Phasmatodea > Timematidae > Timema > Timema californicum. Next base: position 16,228 of record CABFOW010002356.1, read on the forward strand.
GTGGTGGTTTTGAAAACCTGTCTTAAAGTTCTTAGGAAATTCAAAGATCTTCTCATCCTTGCATTTTTATCCCGGTAACTGTTTTATGGATACCTTATCAAGAGGTACATTAAAATTTTTAATCATCTCTTCAGTGACTGAAACTACTCGAAACCGGTTTCTTTTTCTGGTATTTTCAAAGAAGTATATCTAATGATATTTTGAAATTGATACATTTTACGCTTCATGTGTCCAAAATCCCTGTCACACCTCATCATTGAATGCCCTGACATCAATAAAACATGATGAGTACTTTCGAACCAGACTTTATGAATTAGACTCAAATATCTTTAAACAACATTAAAATCTGATTCTTGCCTTGGGCGGCTATCGCTAAATATAATCACAAATCTTACGTTTTTATCGACCAAATTTTCAAGTTATTGGCTTCTTAATAAGCTAGCTATTTCCCAAGATCCACGTTTTCCTACAGTCTCATCCCAAACATACATAGTCCACGCTCCTTATTTGACACTGTGAACACCAAAATATTACATGTCAATTGAGGATTGGTAAAGCTTGTTATAGGTCGACAGTAATCGTGGCAAGATTATCATCTTTGCTTCCTTCATTTGGGCTTTTTACTGCTTCTTCAGATGAAGCTTCAGTTCTCGCTCCAATGGGGGAAACCTTGATTAATTGGGGTCAGTTTTCTTGAGCTCTTTAATTTCTATTTTCAGCTTCAAGCAAGTATTGCAATCATCAACGGATGGAGGCTCGATACCGATGTTATACTTCTTAACACATACTCGATGTTAGTAGTACTCATTGACTGGTCCCTCTTCAGGATACTTTTCGTTCAGCCATTCTTTGTAGGCGTGATAGGAAACTTTGATCGATGACCTGAAGGCATATAGTTTCTGAAGGGGCTTTTTGCCCTACTATATGAGCTGGAAACTGTAACAAGAAACTATGTGTTTCTTGACTAATGCTTTCTTTTCTTCAGTTATCTTGTTTCCTGGAACTTTCTTTCTTCTATTGTCGATTAAAACAGTCGCTGTCAGACTCTGCTTCCTTAAAACTACACGTACTCTTTTAACATTCTCACTGTTTTATAGATAGAGAAAGTATTGTGATCATAAAAAAAATTGAACTCGAGATTTTGGTGAATCTCGGCGTTTCATGATCCTCGAATCCGAAAAAGTGGTTTCTGAATTTGCGTCTGTCTGTCTGTTTGTAACTCCAACTAGAGCCTAAACTAATTTACCAATCAGGCTAAAACTTAGAATCTAGGGTGTTTTAATATGGTTTCCCTGAGGTGTTTATGGAATTAATATTTAACGCTAAAATTAAGGGTAGTTTACTCAAGGGCAAAAAGAGAAAAAGTCAATTTACACAAAATTGGCTCCAACGATTTTGATTGATTTTCATTCATAAACATTTAAAAATATTCTAGACAAAATGACCACTCTTAATATTTCGGCAAAATGAATTTAAGGTATCCGGTCTGATGCGTAAATTATCTTTATTTATATATAATATTTCCTAAACTATTTGAGATATTAAATACTTATCATTACAATTATGCAGGTCTATTTATAATATACATATTTTATTTTAAGCATATTTTTTATAAAACCAATAACGTTCAAGATATACGCAAATATATATATATATATATATATATATANATATATATATATTAACTTTTTGAAGCCAAAAGTTAAAGTATTGCGATCTAAAAAAAAAATCTAACCTTAAATGCTGATGGATGTCGACGTCTCATGATCCCTAGAACATTAAAAAGTGGTCTTTGCAATGCCATATATCTGTGAGTCTGCTTGAACTTAAAATTCAGAGTAGTTTAATAAAAGACGCAATGAGAAAATATCAATTTTATCAAAATTTGCTGTAACGATTTTGATTAAAATTCGTATCTAGGTGTTAAGATTTTAAATAAACTGGATATTTTTATTCTCCGATGAAAATGACTTTTAGGGTAAGTTACAGAAGCAGAAATTTTTGTATCTCCGCAACTATTTGAGATACTAAATAGCTTCTCATTGCAAAATTATAGCACTATTAAAAATAAAAAACTTTAAATGAAACATATTTTTATAAAACCAACAGTTTCGGTGATATTGGCAAATATATTAATACAATATTGTGAGCTTTAGTAGTAAAGAGATACTACTTAAGTTTTAACGGAATAATTCTCCAATGCTATAGAGTAATTAAATATAAAAATGTCTTTCAAAAAGTTTATGTTGTCTTTCCTTAAACCTGTTACAACATTGATATATTTCCATTTTTGACTCAATATTCAATATTTACATTTTATATGGGTCAAAATTTATAAACGAGGAATTTAATAAAAATTCGATGACCTGAAGATTTGCAACACCTAATAAAATGTCAAACATTATAACCGGAATTTTAAATTTTAATACGAAGGGTTGACCCTTGTGTAACCAATATTGATCTTTTTATTGGTCCAAACATACAAATGAGGACATTAATTCATTAAAAATAAAATTATAAATTTAAAACTGGGACAAAAAAGTTTTATATAAGTATAGTGCAATTTATTATTGGGTTTGCTAGTGTATATTATTTTTTTCCCGATATATTACGAGTTTTGGGTAAATATATCCATTTTTAAACAATATAACGAGAAATTTCGTGCTGAGAGCCGCCCCATTATTTTTGGTGATACTATGTATGCTATAAAATCCTTGACGCTAAACAGGTAGTTTTTGGCCGCTTACAATGAGATAATATTCAATGATTTGAAGTTTTCAACTAGGCCTATTCAACCCCATTGTTACCTTACAGTCAGCCCAACTAAGAAGCTTTGATAGATAATAGTTCTGGAAATTATAATCACCAATGTCCAAAAAATTATAAATATTCGTTCCACAATATTCATCCCCAATTTTTCAAAACATTTACGATAACATTTACAGGGCTGTCCAAATGCTCGATCAGGTACGACACTTTTAATTTTTCTGAAAAATTAGGCCTTACCATCATTTCGTTTACGATTAATTTTTTAGTATTTCTTTGTCACTTTCATGATATACTTTCACCTTGCATTGTATATTTTCTTACAACACACCTCCAAAACTATTCAAATCACATCAGAGAAAGAACGAGCTGAACGTGGCAAAGTTATATCTGCTAATGAGTATGACAGGATAAAGAGGCTCTAACGGTCAGAGATTTTCTGACACCATATCTAACGGTCAGGGATTTTCTGACACCATATCTAACGTTCAGGGAGCTTCTGACACCATATCTAACGGTCGTGGGTTATTTAATTCTAAGTGTGGAAGGAACAGAGGCGTGGGCAGACCTTGTAAAGGAGGTGTTTATTTTACAAAACTATATGTGATGTTTAAATTACAAAGTTCTAAGAACAGCTATGAAGGATCCACGTCGTCGAGTTGAATTTTGATTATGTTCGTTTGCCATTACTGGGTACTGCCCTAACCGCGTAACCGTTCAACTAGTAGTCGTTCCTCAACATCGGTTCAAACACAAGTCAAGCTTATATTCTTATAAGGCAATACAAGGCAATTGCTATAACTAGGCTTGAACCCGTGAATCTTAACATAAAGATCTTGTTAACCCGACGTACTATACGTCACAGACGCATGTAACCACGCACCAATGGTCAAAAACAAGCGCGCCACACGACTGACCAGAGAACAGAGCCCCTCCACCAAACTCTATTTAATACAACGTCTTACCCAACTTCTAAGGACATGTGCCGACAAAGAGGTTTGCAATCGACACCTTAACAACGTGACTGTGACACACTCTCATGTCAAGAAATCCTATCACTATTCCAATTTGAGTCGGAGGATTCTTTCAAACATTATTTATGTAAGAATCAAATAGCCGAAGCTATTATTTATGCTTTTTAGTGATAAATTCTCCATCCAGTTATCATATTCTGAAAATTGAAATCTGGACACGGGGATTGAACACGGGACCTTTTGGTTTAGTACGCTAATACTCTAACCACTGAGATCTCCAGGAATCGTTCCGTGCCTTGGATAATTCTTTACTCATATTCACAATTATAATAATTGTACAAGTGGTAGCATGAAGCCAACTACCGAGTCGAAGGTGGCTGCGTTATATGATAGCACGTGATCTTAATAAAATCACACATTTGTAGCCGACGATTTCCGTACGTCCATTATAGACTCTGCCTTAAAATATGAGTGAAGAATGACCCAGGGTACGGGACGATTCCTGGGCAGTTCTGTAGTTAGAGCTTTGGCGTACTAAGCCAAAAGTCCTGGGTTCGAGTCCCCTGTCCAGCTGTCATTTTTAAATTTTCAGAATATAATTTATTTATCTTATTAGTACACTGTAACACTTTAGCTCTTACAAAGCTTACAGCTCACTTGTTGCAGTCTGAAATTACGACTCACCGGCGAGAAGAAAGAGTGAACCTAGCACTGATAAGCTGTCCCAGAGCAATACACATGACAGAGGCTGTCCCAGAGCAATACACATGACAGAGGCTGTCCCAGAGCAATACATCATGACAGAGGCAGCTTCGTACTAGCTCTAACTCCACCGGATAACTCTCCAATATACGTACACACTTTTTGGGATATTATACGTTCAAACGCGATTTCCACAATACCAAGGGGGAGTATCAATCTAAAAGTTTTACCCTCGTATTCTCCATGATTTATTATATATTAAAATTAATATACTATTTCTCGCATTCATCCTTTCTCCTTTAAGCTACTGATTATAAATTCTGTAAATATTTTAATATTCATTTGGTGATTTAGTGTGTTGGGAAAGACGTAGGAAGAATAGAAATGGCTCATTTTACATATTGGTTCCTCGAGCTGTCCTCCAACGCGCACTCAATTGTCTATAAATCTGCACTAATTTTACCACTATAGAAAAAGTACACGACGCTAGAGTGATGATTATCTATTCCTGGACATGGAAATGTATCCAATAAATATCCTCGGATCAATAACTTGCAGCGAACAGTTAACACTGTAACGTTCCGTTGTTACATATTAATCTGGTTTATACTAAATGGCTATAGTCTCTATAACTATTAATTGTTTCATTAAATAATACACACTTTAATTAATAGTTTCTGATGCATTGCCTGGGATCAAACCCGAGACACCATGGTGCAAATTGCAGTTAACAAATCCTCTTAATTAAGTCAATCTAGCTTTTATTTTCCCAGTAGGAACTGCTCGATAATCCCTCCCCTCCATGTATGTTTTTTGATAACACATGCACAAACTGTTTCTATATTCCACACTGTACTCCAGTATATCCTGGTTTCTGTTCCATTCCAGCTGTCAGCTCGGTGAATAATTGAAACAGCACATCCTTTATAATGGACGTACGTGGTCACGTGTTCCGCTTGTTGATTCATTATACAGTAAATTATTAACAGATAACAACGTGTTTTTTTTAGTTGGGACCTTGGTGTTTACCGCGAACAATTTTTTGACATCACATTATGTGTGTTTTCATTTATAGTGTAATATGTTTCATGAAACAATGTGTTTATGTTTATGTCAACACGAGGGAATTGTTGGTTGAGGCTTAAACGGTGGTAAACACTCACTTCGGTACACAAGAAAAGTTGTAGAGTTATTTTAATTGTGATCGCCTCTAGAGTCGAGTGGTCAGAGCTCCTAACTATAGATCCAGAGGTCCAGGGTTCGATACTCGGCGCTCTAAGATTTTTCTGCTAAGCAGTGGGTATAGAACGTAGATCGCCTGGAGGGTCAGTTGTACTGACAAAATGAAACCCTCCATCCACAAATGTTGGCACTGTCTTCAATAACATTAAGTGTCTGCTCGGTCAGTCGGGCTGATCCCATAAAGTTTTTATTGTTTGAAAGGGTTAAATGTCACCATGAATCTAATCACGGTCTTGGTTAAAGGGGGAATGGAAGGGTACGCGAATAAAGGCCAGTGTTTTTGCAGTTTTTATTGAAAAACCTTTTTCGGCCAAAATAAATATAATATTGCTTAACTACAAAGTTTAATTTTCTTCACGTGGTGATATCAACAGTTGTTGAATATCTGTCATTAGCATGAGAAAAATATCTAACAAACATTTTAAATGAAGAGAAAAAGTTGTCATTAAATTCCAGGACACCCTTGACAGATATTTAAAAATTGTTGAGTTTATCATGTGAATCCAAATTAAACTCTACGTTTGTAATGATGCAAAATTTTATTTATTTTGTCCAAAAAAATATTTTGCCATAAAAACTACAAAAACACACCGGCCTTTCCTTGCGTCTCCTTCCATCCGACATTAAGGGAAATTTTATTGAAAACAATACTAGATATCTTTCTTTCCTCAAGCCAAGTGAAAGTCGATGGTCAACTGAACATAAGCTCACCATTCAATCATATCCTAAGACACCTTAGCCTAAAACCCCTCGGAGGGGCCTCATGAAAACCCTAAATACCCGGTTTTAGCCCAATCGATGAAATAGTTTCATCCCTGGCCCGAGGTACAGACAACCAGCATTGCGGAACACAATTTTTTGGTTTCAGGGAGTCATGAAACGTCAACATTTGCCAAAATTTCGTGTTCGGTTTTCTGACGATCACAATACTTTCTCTCCAGGGTGTCGAGAGAAACTAAAAATGTAGAGGTTTCGGTAGATTTATTATAAAACGTAGACCCTACTAACAAAACTGCAAAATATATTTTATGATTTTCATTAATATAGTTTGCCGTTGTAGACTTCTTGTGTACAGTTTATGATACAGGTTTATTTTCTTATGGAGACTGACTTGCCAACGTTGCCATTAAACTAGTGTTTTGAGTATATTTTATGTATTGATACCCCACATTTGTCCCTCTAAGGTAGTTAGCGTGCTAAACTGGATTTTCAGTGACGGGGAGATTGGAGCTCCAGTCCCAGTTGGGTGTAATGAGGGTTTTTGTTTTTACTAAAAAGGTTTTCCATTAACCCCCATGCAGATGTGGTTAGTTTAAACAAAGGTTCTACCTTCCTGATCCTTCTCCCACAAGCACAAGTAACAGGTACTAATACAAGGGGGAAATAATGTAAAAATATGAAAGTGTGAATATAAGTGATTTGGACCCATCTTCTTGTTGCAGGTAAAGCCGGATCTACCAACACCGTTATCCCGCGTCATCACCCCTACTACGAGAACCGTATCTACAATCGCGTGACGCGAGGCTCGAACTCCGTATCCCCAGGATCCAACCAGGAGCAGTATTACGACAACCTCCTGTCCCAACACCCCGGTGCCAACATGGAGCACGAGTTCGTATCCTTCCCGGTGTCCGAGAGGACATCCTCAGCAGGTCACTTCAGTGTTGAGCGAACGAGGAACACTTGGGATATTTCCCAGGACAGAGACAAAGGAGCGCCTTATTCAAAAGTTATTCAAAAGACATCTTCGCCCCAAGAAGAACAGTTTGGGATGGATTCCACATTTATTAAAGAGGCACAACTTTTAAAAAGTATTAGTTTAGAAAGGGAGAGACTGAAAAATAAAGAAATTGTGCCTACAAGAGTCAACGTGTCGGATCCGAGGACCGTAACGAGAGATGCTAGTGCCATGCGAACTGTTTCGTCGGGAAGTAGATTGGAGGCACGATATTTCTCCTCCTCTATGGAGAAGTACTCCTTATTAGCGTCGTCGACCGCGAAAGACCTCAACGGGGTCCACGTCCGACGCCGCGACATCACTATGTCCGCTGAGATGTTGGCGAGGTGCGAGACCTTCGTCGTGGGTAATGAGACCAAGCAGGAGTTCTACTCGCCCAACTACCCCAACAACTACCCCAACAACACGAACTGCTTTAGGGTGTTGAAAGGTAAGTGGGCGAGATCACACCTGTTCACTTCGATATTAGCTCAAAGAATCGGTTGGTATCCCTACACATAAATTCTTTTAAGGATTTAGGATGATTCCTGGACACATTTCTTGTCGCGAGCAGATTTATTAGCTCGCCCTGCACAGCGTTTAGTTGTCCGTTAGAGATACATATACTGACACAAATAAAATATAAATGGGAAAGGTATAATTTAAAATAAATGTATCTTCATTTGCTTGAAGTAAGAGTGTAAAACTATGTAGATAATAAACGAGCTCAGTACATCTAGCCAAGATTAAAACTCCGACCCTTTATTCACCTGCAATTAATTATAAAATGTTAAAAGTTACGCAGAAGACCATGCGACTGCCGATGCAGGTCCTAGATAAGAAATGTTCATAGATGTAAAAGACACATAACTTAGTTGGGTGGGCTCTTATATAACAACACGTGGCCACGGATACTCGATAAATGTTTGGAAATAACGACCTTTAAAAGAGTAGCTAGATCTACAAAGATGGAGATTAAATACAACCTTAATGGCGATGCATGGATTTGTATTTGCATTTGCTTTTATTCACAGTATGCAGTTATAGCTTAAAATGTGACCTGGTGGTCTAGGGATAAGGTGTTGGACTTCTGTGCTGGCGGCCGGGGTTCAATCCTCGGTTGCGGCAAAGATTTATCTGATTACCAAACCCTTCCTTCACCTCTGAACATAATCACCCTACCATTACACATTAGCGTAAGTGCGTATAACACGAACGGGTAGTAAGACGCGGTGCTAATAATAATAATATTGCTTGAACATTACACTGTGCGTTATTTAAAAAGTAAATACTGTATAATTAAAGTCCATTTTATTATTTTATTATATATATAAACCACATTTTGTGTGTGTGCATGTGGAATAAAAGTTATTTTCATTTTGTTGGTTGCAATTTGCTGGTAGCAATGACGTCTGTTTTGAATCCTGGTTGGTGTCTTGAGGTATTTTTTCTTAAATGGTTTTATCTCTACTTCATGCAAATAACTTTATATTTAGAATATTTTAAATTCTAGCTCCTTCAATCTTACCGTATTAGTGAAAAATTAAATATGTAAGGCCCAGATGGGTAGTAGGACGTGGTGAAAAAAATAATACTGATATGGCTTTATCTGACATGAGAATTGAGTCAAAAAATGTAGATACTTGAATATTCACATTGATCAAATAATATACTCTTATTTTGACGATGAATTTATTTTATTAAATATTTCAGCAGTGCAGCTAACTCTTTTATTTATATTTTCATACCCATAGTTAAATTTAATTGTAAAATGAAAACTTTCACTTTTTTAAACGTAGCTATTATTTTAATAATTCGAAATTTAATCAGAATGTATAAATGGCAATTATTGATCAATGGGTAGCGTTTTGTTTCCAAATGAAAAGGCTTTTAAACGAGTTTGTTAATTTAGCATTTTATAATACTATACAATATGCTATATGATTATCACATATGATAATAATTTATGTTTAGTGAGTAGATACGTATTCATAATATGATTGTATTGTTCAGCCTTGTGTGTTAAAAGTGAATAAAATCTGTTTTTGAATAGTTGATATTAAAAGAAAAAAAGATTCCACTGTTGATAGATATCGACTTACCACCGACATTCTAAGATTTATTTTTTTACAAGGTAAATTGTTTAAAATTTGATAACTACTTATTCCTTTCGGTGGTAATTACAATAGATCCATATACCATTTTTATCATGCTACACAATTTAACATAATATTTAGTATAGTTTTACTCTTTGTTCGCGTTGAAAGCTCAATGTCATACCTTGACGGGCCCCATAACGTAACTATCACACAAGCTGAATTATGGTGGGAACCAGAGTAGAAAGATGTAGACTGGACTGCCGCCGATGACGGGAAGAACAAGGTTCGAGTCTCGGTTGGGTGTATTAAGGGTGGTTTTTCCAAAAAGGTTTTCCACTCTCATTCCACGTGAAATCGGGCACACTACCTCTAAATACAACCTTCCTATTCATTAAAACCACCAACGTAATTAGTACATAAGAGTGTAACGCAGCTCTAAAAAAATTAAAGTTGACGTTATTCAAATGTTGTTTGAACATTTATGAATTTCAAAAAATAAAGTTTCTTAGTTTATCGATAGATATAGCAATTAGCCATTGATATTGTTTATATTTTATTTAAGTCAGTTGCTTATAAATATTCTATTTGATATACATATACATAAAAAGGGGAACATTGTAACTAATCTGAAAGTAGACCTTAATAGATGCCCAATGTCAAAGTTATCTAATGATCTACAGAGTTTATCTTTGAAGAATATCTTCCTTCTCGTGGATGAAAGAGAAACTTCAACATCACAAAGAAGCTTTCACAAATAAAAATATCTTTATTCTTTCATTTGGGACTAGGTACAGTAAGGTTCGATAGATGTGGCTAGCTCCAGTCCAAGTATTATTGTATGGCCAGGCCTCCACCGTGGTTCGGATTCCACATTAACCTTTAGGTCCTCCATTTCATCTCACAATCACCCTACCATTACACATTAGCGTGAGTGCGTATAACCCGAATGGGTAGTAAGACGCAGTGCTAATAATAATAATTTGATTCAGAATTTTTCGAAAATGTATCTTGGAAATTTTGTTTGAAATTGAGATCTAGGGAGTGTTTTAACTGAAAAATAACACTGTATAGGTGTATTGTGGGTAGTTTACTGATGACTGGTTCTCTAAAATACAAAATATTTCTAGTATTGCTCGGATAGTTTTGTTTAACTGTCTGGGGAATTTTTTACATACGCAACCGAACCATATACTTGTTTTTGTGGAAAAATTTGTTTAAGGGTATTCTTATGAAACTGATTTTTTAAATATGAATATTTCAATAAATGCCTCTAGCATTTTGGTTAAATACGAGTATAAATATGAAGTTTTTATATTAAATGATATATACTAGTTTTCCTTTATAATATAATTTAATATTAGTTTATTGAAGAATAATTTATTTTAAATAGCTATAATGATTGGTTTCAAATTGAATTATGGCGACAATCTTATATGATAGTGAACTATATTTATTGGTTATTTATAATATAAATTCTGTAGTTCATTTACAATTTTTTTATAACATTTTAAATTTTCAAACGTAGGATGAGTTCTAATGGGTATCTAGGATAATTTTTCAAAACAAATAAGATTTTTTTTATTTTTTACAAATTAATATAAATATCATTTGATGATACTTTAAAAAAAATTCTTTCAATATTTGATATAATTTATAAGAAAATCTGTATAATCTGTGTCATCCATTTATAGTAAAAAAAATATTTCTATGGTACGAACATAGTAGGGTGGATAATATTATACACTTAAAAAAAAGCAAAGCTACTTTAATAGTTTCATACGCCCATTATTATGACCTATATCTGAATAAACTCAATTAATTATATTTTGAGCTTGGTTAATATGCATGAAAGCATGTGAAGTTTATTAATTTAATTTTGCCAATATTTATGCCAAATATAGTTTAAATAAGTTGGCTTGGAGCTCATGTTTATTGCCATCACATTAATAAAATATATTTGATTTTTTTTATCATATTTAAGACAGTTTAATATACTTCATGTTATAAATACAATGTTCTGAATAAATAAGTATTATATACTATTGTATTATAGTTAGATTGCTCCACATTAGGCAGCCATCAATATAATTAATGAAATATATTATATTAAAATTAATGTAAATTAAATATAGTAATTATAAAAGTAATTGTATTAAATATTGCATGACTGACTTATGTATAATGAAACAGGCTTTGTTTGAAATCATGTAGGTGGTTAGGATAGTCTGACTAAACAATTTCAGGCAATAGAGCTCACCAGAACTAGGAGGGTAGCATAATATTTGTCTATTGTTATTTTTTAGTAAGTTCGTAAACAAATAAATAATACTTATTTAAAGCTATTTACATAGGCTTGCGCAGCATGGGTGACGTGGGTGCCATGACACCCCCAATAGACACAAAACAAAACCCCAGGAAAAGTTGGAATCACAAAATAACGAAATACCAAACTTTTTTTTTTAGAAACAACGTCGATGTTTGATTATTGTCAAATTGAAAATAAAAATAATACTCTTCAGCCGGGGGATGGCATTGTAACTTTATATTTGTGTTTTAAAGAATAATCTTGTGAAAAAAATAAAACATTGATTTTTTCTTGTTTTATATGTATTTAATTGTAAAAATAAAAAGTTTAACCTATTTTCAGGGGGTTCCTTACCCCTTCATATTTCAACTGGCACCACCATCAGCTATAGACGGCGCAATCTTATGGCTATTTACATATTAAAACAATCAAATAGTAGTAGGTATTTTTATAGTCTATGCTCGAAGATACTTTAATCGAATTGTTCTATCTTAATCATATATGAACCAAGAATTCTTGGTATATGAATTCCACAAATCTTCATATTAAAGACCTGGTATACTTAAGTGGAAGTTGGTTTAGATTTCAATTTTTCTCTGGCAACTTGTCTAAATGTGAAAGTAAGCGAACCCTTGTGCGATTTAATGTATTGTACCTTACATGACCAGTTAAGCTCACAGGATGGAAAGGATGATTAGTTACCGATTTATAAGCCATATCAAGTTTCATATTCGCCAATTTTTTAAAAATGACATCTCAACTTGTTTGAGGTTAAGTTTAACTTCCCCTGCAATCCCCTTCTTAATAAAAGTGTATGTACAAATATAGATACATTATTTGAGACTGAAAATATGAGCATGGGATATTTAGCATGTACCATAGATTATATCACAAAAATATTATTTTATTTACGTGAATAAACCAAAGGATTTTAAATAAATTAAGTGAAACCTTTATTATACATAGCAGTATTAAAAATTCAAGAGAGTTTTTTTTAATTGCTGATTGAATTCTGTTCCCAAGCTTCGCTTCTCTTCCTTGCGGCGAGATCACGCGAATAGCACGTTACTGTATGTAGTCTATACTCGCTTTGCTCGCTGTGGGCTTCGCCCCCAAACCCCCAGGGAGTGTAAACTAATGTAATTCCAGCGTTGTTTTGAACGTTGATTTGATTTTACTATTTTATAATTTTAGTTATTCCATAATTGTGCCAAAAATTAAAAAAATGTGTGGAAAATGTACAAAATGTACCTAAAATCAAAAACTATACCTTTGGTGGATTCAGTTTTTTTTATAGGTGTTGCCGTTTAGCCACAAGAGGCTTCCAAAGAAAGGTTCACACTGATTTATAGCTACCCCGCCATTTTGAGTTTTTTTCGGGGTTAATTTTTTCTATCTTGTTGTAATTTTACCGTCAGTTAGAGGCTAAAAGCTATAAGTTCCCCAAATTTCAAGTTTCTAGCTCATCTGGAAGTGGGTAAACATTAATTTCAGTGAGTGATTGAGTCAGCCGTGTGGCTTTATATTTTAGTGATGTGTATCGGGTGGTCAACAGTCGGATGGTCGGGACTCTACAATATTCCTCTGGAAAAAAAACCCGCCAAAATATAATAGTTTAACACCTACTACCATAATTATGTTTCTTTATCTATTAAAATTTTTGAGAAAAATTCACAGTATGCCCACTTTATCAAAAACTTCGGCTGGAGCAGTAAGTCAAAGGTTAAGAGCCAAACTTTATGATGTACTGTACATATTACAAGCCTGAATAAATTCGGTATTCTAGCAGCTATTTTAAAACAATTCGGGTCCATTAATAGCATAAGTAAGACATGTCTGTTTTTGTAAAGTGGACCACCACAGTTTAGTCAACACTTATGTAAACCAGATAGCTATACAAATAACGAGTTTTGTAAGGCCCATAATAAGGCGAATAATTTGTAGACACCCTGTATAGTTATTAATTTATTCTCGCTCTTATTTCCCCCCATAGTTATTAATTTATTCTCGCTCTTATTTCCCCCCATAGTTGTAGTAACAGATTTTAAATGAGTATCAAGTGTATATCTCTGTTTCGATCAAAAAGTAAAAAGCCAAAATATGAATCCAAGAGAAAGAAAATGGCTTTAAATTGAAAATTGCAATAGATTCAGTTTGTGGGAACTCTTCACTTGGCTGAATAACTCGTCAAGATGCAGCCTTATGAACATGAGGAATTAGGCGTCAATCTGATTTGGTTTTTTACTGAGGTGAGTTTTTTTTAACTGAATACACCTTCCATTAAAATACGGTTACATTCAACTATACCTTTATTTCCTTACGAATGAACGGTAGAAGCATCTCTTAGAAAATTAAAACATACTTTTTATTTCAGTATTTAATCATTTTACTTAATCATTAATATTATTGTATAGGTATTGCTAACATATATCATAATTGACAACTAAATATTTCATGACTTGACGTATGAATATATGAAAACAGTTCTAGTAATTTTTAAAACCTTTTATTAGCACCTCGTCTGACTAACCAATTGGGTCTAACACCTTTTTTTATAGCTGTCATTTGTGTCTATTTGTAATAATACTGGGGTGTACATCTTCAACCCCGGCTCACTAGTGTAGATGTGAATAGTCTGGACAGTCATTGAGACGCGGTACACACAAAATCACGTAAGGAATGAACATATGTGTTTTAATCACCGTGTCTTACTACCTGTTCAGGTTTTACGCATATATTATAGTAACTCTAAAAGGGTAGAAATGAGGAAAGAAATATTTTATAAATAATCTATCCACATTTACGTGGAACGAGAGGGTGGGGAGGGACATTTAATAAAACAACTTTCATTAGAACTGACCGGGATTCAAACCTTGATCTACCTGTCATCAGCAGACTATTTTAATACGAGAGTGACTTCTTAGACTAAGGATATGATAATGTATTTACAGGAGGGCTAAATAAAAAAAATTGCGGGCCAAACAAAGACTTAAAAAATAATTATAAACACATAATAGATTGATATGAATAACTTTAAATGCATTGAGGAAGTGTATAATAAGTGTTATAATAAATAATTGAATGACTTGGTATGTTTTTAAGTTCATCCAGAAGATGTTTTTCTTGGTTTGAGATTAATGAAACTGTGAGAAGGTGAATCTCAGGAGAGACGATAAATTCTCATCAGTAAAGTTGGTTTATAAAATAAATTTTCCTTAAGTTCCATGGTAGAAGGTGACCTGTCAGTCTAGGTGTAAGGGGTCAGACCTCTATGCTGGCAGCAGGGGTTCAACCCTCGGTCCCGGCATAGATTTATCTGATTACCAAACCCTTCCTTCAGCTCTGACAAGACATCTTGTGAATGCGAGGAATGCCAGGACTCCACCGTGGTTCGGATTCCACGTTAAACTGTAGGTCCTTCATTTAATCTCACAATCACCCTACCATTAACACATTAGTGTAAGTGCGTACAACCCGAACGGGTAGTAAGACGCGGTGCTAATAATAATAGTAATAATAATCCATGGTTTAAAAAACATGTTAGGTTAAATATGAGGATGCTAACACTGCCTTATAATTTTGGGCATGATTTACTAAATCTCCACGCACGTCCATCACAAACTATGCCTTAAAAATATGATTGAAGAATGACCCTGCGAACGGGACGATTCATGGATAGCTCAGCATTAGCGTACTAAGCCAAAGATCCCGGGTTCAATTCCTGTGTCCAGGTGTTACTTTTCAATTTGAATAATATGATATTTATATACGACTATCAAAATAACCGTAACTAACAAATATAATAGCTTAGCTAATTAATCCATCAAGTTTGAAACGTTATTTTTGGAATGGTTTTATAAAAAAAATACAGTTTTTCTTTGTTTTTTTTAAAAAAGGCCTGCTTCAGAACAACACATATTTAAATTATTTATACTGTGGGCCGTATTGAGCACACCAGTGGGCCATAGTTTGCACATCCTTGCCTTGGACCCTTCGGCCAATAAAGAGGGTGTAGCATAAGGTTTAAGAGGGATGTCTTTAGGAGGGGGTTGTAGTAGTAGTTAGATAAATGGCACATTTTGAATTTTTAATAAATCAATATTCACTTTGGTTGTTTAGGGCCATAAGCTCTCTAGAATCTCCATCACGAGCAGCCAGTAATGATCTTAGCTCAAATCGTTCCAAGACGGGAGGTGTATTTTGCCATGAATAGAGAATTCCGCCTTTACGTCCTAGCTTAACGCGTTTTCTTTACACGTGGTTCTTAAATACAGTTTTATATACATGCTTATGTTAGTTATTTTTTACTACCAATATTGTTTTTAAGGTTTCTTGTGCAAGCATTTTATGATAAGAAGGGAAATCATGTTCTAAAGTGATTACATGCTATCTGCTTTTTGTGGAATCATTTAAAATATATTTTTAATTTGAAGATATTTAAAATATTTTTACTCGTAAATAAGTTTATGAATGACTTGACCTACAGTATACAGAATCATACAGATTTCAGGTAAAATATTATACAGGTTGTAGGAGGTGACAAGATAAACATTTCCGCATGATGAACTTGGGTTTGTTGACGATAAGGGAGGTAAAACTTGGTGTAGTATGCACCCGGAGGGGTAGCAGCCCTTCAATCTTCAGCACATAACAATTGGAGTGAGGTGTAAGCTATGACTAGTAACAGGTATTAATACCTGACTACAGATATCCATAAGGAAAGCTCTCCCATCACTTGTTTGTAAATGTCTCTTCATACTGACATTCTGCTGCTAGTGAGTCGCCTCCAGTCTCGCCGAACACACAGGTGATGTCTGCTATCCCAGGGAGCGTGTAATGTTTCTCCATTTTGACAGTTGACAGTACGATGACGATCTGCTACGCTGACGATATTGTCAGTGTCAGGGCAGGGAGTGGTACAGTAGCCCCATAGCTTCTTTGGTGCTGACTTACAGCTCACAGCTGACACCTAAATACTTTTAAAAGTCACCAGACCAAATTATGTATCCCTACGCCGAACCATATGATCTGCAAAAACATGTGTTTAGCAGCTGTCTCTTCTGACGGTCAAAAATTTAGGTAGATACCTAAATGTTGACTGTCAGAAGTTAGCTGTGAACTGTCAGTCAGCACCAAAGAAGCCATGGGGCTACTGTAGGGATGCCTGTTGGTTTGTGTGGCGTGCTGCATGTGTTACCTACCCTCCAGGTGCATACAACACACCAAATTTTATGTCTCACCGAATCTCAAGTTGAATGCGTAGAAATAAGCCTACTTGCCTTTTACATTTTGTACAATGTTTGAACTGGTGAAATGAACAGCCCTGTGTAAGAACTTATAAGATGTACCCAGTATTGTCGCCAACAGTAATAAATCAGTAAAAACCGTAGAAATGGCCCAATCTGACTGAACTTGTAAAGTAGCGTATATCAAATTAGTGGGCCTGGACTCTAACCCTGACTATATTCATGATGTAATGGTTTGAAATCATTGTGATTTTCTAAGCTGGGCTTGGGAAATATTTTCCTAGACCTCCTTACGATTTCTCTTATGTGTCTAGATATTTTATATAAAATAAATTGTTACTTTTTGAAAACTTCTGCGTAAACATATATTTTGAAATTAATTTTATATATGTCTTCACAAGAGTTGCAAGATTTACTGAATAAAATATGTAGCAAATAAAAAAACTAGCTATTACATAAATTCTCAATATATTACCTGTTGTTAGTTTAGAAAGTCTTTAATACCATTATATATTGTATTTAATCCCAGGCACAAACGTATCTAACATTCCTATAATTTATTAAAATAGAAATACTTCTGGCACGTCTCAATCTTAGGAGATTCACTCATTCCATGAATAAAGGTTTTCATTTTTAATGTTTGGAAAAAAATATGCTGTCAACGTGAGTGTTTTAAAAATTCTACTGATACACTTTTGTTTACATCAAAAAAAAAGGTAAATTATATGGATCAGCTGAGACCAGAATTTGAATGAAGGTGAGATTTTTTTGCTTTTGCCTTCCTTACTAGACTAAAGTGAAATTGGTATGAATAAAATTGTTTTTAATTAAAATACTTAAAAAATTAGTTTGTTAAAATGATTCAATTGGTCTCTTTCCACCACTTTATAATGAAGACGCGGGAGTACCAAACAACGACATGACAACTGGTTCCAGCTGAGTCACGTATTTAAGTTACACATTTTGTGTGTGTGTTTGTACGTGTAGGAGACGGGCTTCTTAAATATATCAAACCTACGCTCCATAGTGAGGTGGAGCTGATAGTTAGGCCCCCAATATTGAAATTTTTCTATATTGTGTCAAAAATTGATCACTTTTATATTGTATATACTTTTACAAACACTTATGTTGCCAATTTTGTTTACCAAAAAAACTGTAAAAATGGGAAAGCTAAATTTTGCATGCGATGTATTTTTCTTCAGGTAAAATTTCTCACTATAAAAGCAGAACCTAGTTTAGTTCTATATTCCAGAAACAATAACACTACTTTCTATTATAATATTTTGATTCAATATTACGTTTCTATTCAAATATATTTGATTTATTCTTGTAATAGACTGGACTATTGATGATGAGTAGATCGGAGTTCTTGTCTTAGTTTGGGGTATTGAGAGGTTTTTTTCCTAAAATGGTTTTCCACTCTCACTACATTAAAATGTGGCCTCACAATTTATAAAATCCACCCTTCACAATCGCTAATACGATAGTGTAGTTATCTTATATTCATATGACCCATTCGGATACAGAAACGTGGATAAATACAGTATTGGTGTTATATAAAATTATTACACTTTTACGGACATTAATTTAAACTTTATGTTAAAATTTCTAAACGGAATAAACTTGTTAAGCTTCAGTCACATCAAATATCTATTTAACTAAGTTGTTTATTTTTGCTTAAGAAAGGTATGCTTATCATACAATTTTCTGAAAAAGTTTGAACATCACAAATATATTGGACTTTGGAAAATATTAAGATGCTATATGAAGGTTGGGGGAGGATTTTATTTATCTGGCACTGGCCATTTTTTTGCCACTCCACTATATATTAAACTGTGATCTTATTTACTGTTATTTAAAACAAAACTATTGCCATAGTCGATTTCACAAAATATGCCTACCGTTTCCCACATATTCTCTTTACGTACATATTTTTCAAATCAATGTAGTTCTCCAATTCTTCAATATTAATTTTACTAATTCTATTTAATAAATGGTAAATCTAATTTTTAAAGTATAAAGCTCCACACCAGTGTTCACATGGACTAAGTGTCAAGATTATATAGTGGGGTTAGCTGCTGACAGGGAGGTCAGAGTTCAATATTCAAATACCGGCTAGGCATGACTGATAATGGAACTCTCCCTCCCCACAAATGTGAAGCAGAAATTTCATATACTGTCTACTCTTTGAGGTGAGAAACTCACCGTGAACATATCCCGTGTCATGAAGCGTGAGACGCGGTGGAATATACAAGTGTGGNNGGGGGGGGGGTAGATATTGCAAATGAAGGGAGACCTGACTGGAATGAATCGTGGAGTTATGATACTTGGGACGGAATGGTAGGGGGACAGGTATTTGATGAAGGGATGGCTCTAGCAGAGTATGTGTGTCTGTGTTGTGTGTTTCCGAGGCTGAGAGGGAATGTTGAGAAACACCTGATTGGAACTGCTCTAAGATGTCACCAAGTCTCACTATAGTATACGTTATAGATTCTAGTGCTTAGTTTGGCAGATAAGTAGGTTGTAATTAAATAGTTCAGAGCTATAGTACCCTCTATTTTATATTTTGTTCTAAAGTTTGAAATAGTAGGACAGTTATAAAGGATCTGATTGATAGAAAACAAACTTATTTGAGCAATTTGAGAACTAGCAGCTCAATAAGTATTCTAGATCTATCCTGACTAAATATTTTAACTTTATGCTACAATTTATATATACAAACAGTAATTTATATTATTGTATCATATGGCATATATTTATGACCTGTAGGGACATGGAATCCAGTTTGTTCCCCTGTAAGTAGACTATTAGCTGCTCTGGTAGCACAGAACGTTACCCAGGGAACACCACAGGAGGTTGTCTACACGTCTTATGAGATGATGTGATGGTGGTTAGTTTGGAGTAGCGGAGAGTCTTAACCTAACTTAAGCGTAATTAACCAAACCCTGGTGACCGTTGGGATCATTCCACTAAAAGATAAAATACCAATGGTACCAGCCGGAAATCAACCCCGGAACCCCTAGACTCGTAGTCAGGTGCACTGAACACTACAATATGAGGCTGGTTAGCTCCTAGTGATGAGAAAATTTATTTAGAAAAACGTTAGTTGGAAATGATAAATAACAAATAATTATATATATTTGTTATTTATCATTCAATTGTCACTTTTTATCGATATCTGATCAAAATATATAAAATGACACTAATAAAATTGTAAGCTGCTAACAATTTTGGCAGCATATAACCCGAACTGGTAGTAAGACGAAGTGCTAAAAACATTTTAACGTAAAGTAGGTTTGCATTTTCTAAACGCTCTCCTTATGGACTTGTCAAAGAAAAGATAGAACTATACTAAGTTAAATGCACTAGCAATGACCTGGAGAGAGTATGTATGTCACATTCCAGAACTCTCCCCCGCTGCACTATTAAAGGCCAACCTCAAATGTCGGTCAGGCCCGTGTAATATTGTTGAGAAAAGCCATTGCCTTAGGAGTGTGGTATCGTACGTCATCATAGATTTAATACAAGTCAAATGTTGTCGAGCACAGATAATGCCTTTATAAATGTATTTTTCAACCAATATTAAAATAATGTCAGTGTTGAACTATCTCGGTGTTTTTCTCTCATGAAAATAATACCTATTAATGGAATTATTTTTATTATATGCAAATTTCGCTGTGGAGTATTTTGATGAAATAATGTCAAGTGATCGACCTCGGTAGTCTTGGGGTAAAGTGATCACCTCAGTACCCAATATTCGTGGGTTCAAACTCAGCCGGCGTCGATGGAGTTTTCTTGAGTGATAAAAATACATAGTACAACTTCCTTTGGAGGGGAGGTTAAGTCGTTGGTCCCATGTCGATTGTGGCATGTAATAAAACTCTATAATGTATGTGAAAATACTATTCCTGCAAAAATTTGTTGGCCCTTTTGTTCTCGCTCATAGAAATTCTCGTGTGCTGATATAATCAGTCGGTTCAGAAAGTGCGCGTTAAATAGCTCAGATAAATATTAATATGCCAAGTACCGTGTATACAATTAAAATAACCGAACTGTTATGAGATGGTTGGTCATTTGACTAGATAAATATGTTATTTTTAGAACATTTTTGAATGAATAATTTACCTAAACTAATTAAGAAGTGGTAGATTTTGTTAAAATATGGCTAAATTTAAAATGGAAACGAAAGGATAATCCTCTCAAAGGATATGATTATAATAACTTTATAAATAAAAACATAACATATTCTGGTATTTGTGTATGTTGCTGATATATAAAGTTTCATGCAGTCCACATTGACCGACTCAATTAGCGATACCAAGAATTACACCAAAGTGCATATTTAAATATATCTTTTGGCTAAACAAGTCGTGTATTTTGTTATAACCCTAAAACGGAAGGAATTAAAATGAGCAAAAAATATTTGAAATAGTAAAAATACAAATATGGAAAAGGTTCAAAGAATGTTATATTTGAAGAATATTGTTTTCAATCTATGTTTTACGTACTGTTAGTTCAGTAGCTCTAAGAATTAAACTACTTTATATTTATATGTATTAATTTGTTTCTCATTTGCTGAATGTGTGGGCCTACTTGAAGTAATACATTCACATGCTTAGTGTATTTACCAAATAAGATGACCTGGCGTACGAAGTTGAAATAATACATGAATGATGATTGTAGGAGGGTTTGTAAAAAGAAGAGGATGGTGGTGGTGGGGTGATTGTGATGGTGGTGGGGTGATTGTGATGGTAGGTGGGGTGATTGTGATGGTGGTGGGGTGATTGTGATGGTGTTAGGGTTATTGTGATGGTGGTCTAGTGATTGTGATGGTGGTGGGGTGATCGTGATGGTGTTAGGGTGATTGTGATGGTAGTCTAGTGATTGTGATGGTGGTGAGGTTATCGTGATGGTATAAGCGTGATTGTGATGGTGGTCTAGTGATTGTGATGGTGGTGGGGTGATCGTGGTGGTGGTGGGGTGATTGTGATGGTGTTAGGGTGATTGTGATGGTGGTGGGGTGATCGTGATGGTGGTGGAGTGATCGTGATGGTGGTGGGGTGATCGTGATGGTGTTAGGGTGATTGTGATGGTGGTGGGGTGATCGTGATAGTGGTGAGGTGATTGTGATGGTGGTGGGGTGATCGTGATGGTGGTGGGGTGATTGTGATGGTGTTAGGGTGATTATGATGGTGGTGGGGTGATTGTGATGGTGGTGGGGTGATCGTGATGGTGTTAGGGCTATTGTGATGGTGGTCTAGTGATTGTGATGGTGGTCTAGTGATTGTGATGGTGTTCTAGTGATCGTGATGGTGGTCTAGTGATCGTGATGGTGGTCTAGTGATTGTGATGGTGGTGAGGTTATCGTGATGGTATAAGGGTGATTGTTATGGTGGTCTAGTGATTGTAATGGTGGTGGGGTGATTGTGATGGTGTTAGGGTGATTGTGATGGTGGTGGGGTGATTGTGATGGTGGTGGGGTTATCGTGATCGTGGTCTAGTGATTGTGATGGTTGTGGGGTGATCGTGATGGTGGTGGGTTATCGTGATCGTGGTCTAGTGATTTTAATGGTGGTGGGGTGGGAAGGTGATTGTGATAAAGAGGGTAAAATGGGGTGGGGGTTGTAGTAATAGACCAGAAAATAAATACATATCCATTTGAAACGTAGTAAGCTCTTATCATCTAAAGGTGTTTAAATGTACTCAGACCATATATAAGTAAAATGCTTCTCTAATACTGTTAGATTGCTTAGTATTCAATGAGTATAATATTATTGCTGTATCACACTGCTTCAGTCATCCAGGTGCCTAGGGAGCCCAGGATCCTCAGGTTGCTCCTCTTTGAACGTGATTCAGCTAATTAAAAAGTTTTCATCGCAGATATCAAGTCGTTCGCCAGTTGGTACTGTGAGTGGATTTATTCAGAAACCCGGAAAACACAAGTAACACGAAGTACTTTTGAATAGGACACTTTAAGAGCCGCTTCAACTTAAACCCATGTGCAGCGCTGTCTCAACACAATCACAAATTTGTCTTCATTCTCTTGGGATGGCCACAATGCACTTGCAAATAATTGCACAGTTATACATTTAAAATATTGATAATTGTATATGTGTACGTTCTCATTGCGAGAGGTTTATCGTAATATTGTTAGTCTAGTTTATTTTATAAACTTAGGGATAAGTTTGATATAGCCAATGTTGGAATAATATTTTACTAGACTATGTATTTTGAATTGTATAAGGATATGTTCCGAATAGGTATAGTTCTATTATGTGCAGTTGTAAGGGTGAATATACATTGTTAGTGGTGTAAAGGTGAGGCGACTAGGGAGAGTTGGGGGTGGGAAGGATGTCCGTTAGTCACGGTTGAAGAGAGGGTAGGAAGGTGACTGGGAAATGATTGGTAGAAAGAGTTGCGGGACTGGTTGAGCGTTGGGCGCGTCTCGAGGACACTTGAAGAGAAGGACGGTAAGGGTGCGGACGTGTTGGATAGCACGTCTCACAATGACGGTAAAACGTGCATGGCTATATACATAGTTAAAATATTGTTAGTTATAATAATTAAATAGTAGAGGAAATACGGCTAATATGGAATACCATTTACTCTTTCATTAATAACAAAGCGTATTATCACTTTTTGTCATCGAGTTCCTTCTTAAACTTATAATTAATAAGTTTCAACAATTTTTAGTATTTAATGCAAGATTAATAACTTTTAATGTTCTGTAAGAGCACTTAAAAGATATGTAGAACAAATGAGGGCAATATGGAATACTACCCATTCTATATAAAAAAATAACTATATTTACTAAAACTAACAAATGTTTCATAAGAAAGTGTAAAAAAAACATGCAAATATTATGAGTAAAACAATAAAATAGTAATGAAAACGAATCATTGAAATAATACATCATGATTAAAAAATTACTAATTAATAATGGATTATTAAAATATAGTAGATTAAAATATTGTATCAGGTTACATTGTTCTCTTAATATATTTATTAGGTGTTAGGAAAAATGTTTAAGCTTACGTTGACAAAATAAGTCATTTGCCAAATACCTGAAAAATGTGCTGGCATTATGGAATAGTAGTATTCCTTATTTCCCCACTCGCCATTTTGGAAAATAATCTTTTTTGTTAGGTTATAATTACAGTGAAATATTGTTTTAGCTCAAATATAACCATGAATGAGCCTTAACCTCATGATCAATGTTGATTAGAATTAGTAAGAACAGTAGACTAAGGAAATATAGCATGATGAACACTAGCCGGCAAGAGTGTTGGTGACAGCCAAAACAATCAGTTGGTCTGTCGAAGTGAGGGTGTCACTAACTCTTCGAGATTGTTCTATGAAATAGTTGAAATAGTTAACGATAGATTGTGACAATTAACATATGAGAAACAATGGTATTCCGTACTGCCCAACTATTCCATACTATCCGCATTTCCTCTATTTATTAAACTGTGTCTGCTTGTTTTATTAAAGCAACAACACAAGGAATACAGTGACCTCGTGCCGATTATTATATTATATAACTAATATCATATACAAAAAATAAATATAATTATTAATAAAGTTGAGACAACAAGTTGTGTGGAAAATAGTTTGAAATTTATGGAACGTTCTTAAGGTCTGCTATATTTTAGGAAATGTCTGCTATTTTTTTCCAACAAAACGCGTTGATTTTTATTATATAAACTAAAAACTATCTTTCATAAAAGTATAATATTACATATGTGATATAAGTAGTTTAAGAATATAAATAAATTAAATTTGTTTGATGCATCATTTAGAACTGAATTAGTTATAAAACGCAAAAGAAATTGTGAATTTACAGATTTAAATAGAATTGTGGGTCTAATTTGAATCACCACACTTAAATATAACAGGAATTTTCTATCTGTTAGGGTTGCTTTAAGAAATGTGGGTTGGCATTAGGCACGGCTCTTGCCCTGGTAGAGTGATTTTTCTTGTCCAAAACCCATGAGATGATGAGGTAGGAAGCTCGGGACTAGTTTTACTAAGACAACATTTGCCACATATAAGAGTCGGTTGTTTCCTCAACTGACAGCCATTGTCATTTCTGGTGCACTGTAGAAAACTTAAAAATAAGAACTAATATCTTTTTTAAATTTATTATATTCTAAAATAAAGGAGTTATTTAATTATTTTATAATCCAGTTACTTAAGAATAATTGATTGATTACAAAATTATCCCCGTCAACCATTCAAAACATACTCCCATTCCTTTCATATAAATTAACAGGAGTTACCTGAGCATCAATCGAGCTTGGCAAATTATTCCTCAGCTTTGGTTCACCGGGGATTTTACTCTGAGAGTATTTGCTCAACATCTCGCGAACTGCAGGGTAAGCTAGCTTCCTCTACGGTTTGTTGCCTGCAGAATGAGCTTCCTTTTAGCACACCACTGTCAATATTGTTTTACGTTTTATCACGCCTCGCTTATGAATGTGATTAGCTGTTTGCGTGGCTTCAAAAACTTGAAAATGTTTGTTCACATTTAAAAATTAATTCATAATATGTTACTAAACTTAGTTTTACGAGGTAAAATGTCAGAAAATATCAGTACCAAATGATTACAATTAATTTAATGTACTGATCTTACTCGCATAATCCCTGTTGGCTCTATTTACATAATTTTGTTAACCACGTTAATTTAGGAGGTACTTCTTTGGTGCTGACTGACAGCTCACAACTGACTTCTTACAGTCAAAAATTAGGTATAGACCTAAATTTTGACTGTCAGAAGTGACATCTGCTAAACACATGTTTTTTTCAGATCATCTGGTTCGGCGTAGGGATACATAATTTGGTTTGGTAACTTTTTAAAGCTGTCAGTCAGCACCAAAGAAGCCATGGGGGTACTATAGCAACGTATTTATTCAGATCGCAATGAGAGCAGCTTGAAATGTGACCTTGGAACAAGTCAATCACAGCCATCGCACGAGTAAATACATGTATCTTTATGAAGCAACAATACCAATATAAACTTAAATGTTTTGAACAAACTTGGCACAGATTTTATTTTTCCCTTAGTTGTCAGAGTAGGGTACTCTTCAATTCATTGTTTTCACAGAACACCTTTCACAATTTGGTCTTTTTGTATATTTAAAAGTGTAATTCATAATCCAGTAAAATAAATACAATTAAAAATATTTTAAGTTGTAAAACAACAAATGTACTGTCTTACAGAGATACAAAGCGAATGACTAACAAAACTAATAATCTATAAACACCCAAATGTAGGTAAACACGAGCCACACACTCGCTCCTGAGGTCGACAGACAGTCTTCCCTGTTGTTAGCACTGCTCTACGATCAAGGGTACGGCCAGACTGAAGCGAGTGAGCTCAATAGACAGTCTTGCTTGTTGTTAGCACTGCTCTACGATCAAGGGTACGGCCAGACTGGAGCGAGTGAGCTCAATAGACAGTCTTGCTTGTTGTTAGCACTGCTCTACGATCAAGGGTACGGCCAGACTACAGCGAGTGAGCTCAATAGACAGTCTTGCTTGTTGTTAGCACTGCTCTACGATAAAGGGTACGGCCAGACTGGAGCGAGTGAGCTCAATAGACAGTCATGCATGTTGTTAGCACCGCTCTACGATCAAGGGTACGGCCAGACTACAACGAGTGAGCTCAATAGACAGTCATGCATGTTGTTAGCACCACTCTACGATCAAGGTTACAGCAAGACTTGAGCGAGTGAGCTTGAAAAATAGAACTGGTTCTATTTTTCAAGAAAGCGTGCTTGACCCGGTACAGTCTAGCTTACAGGCGCTAGGCAATATTATTGTATGTTGGTCCATTGGGTGCTAGGAAAACTCTATTTTACATGAGATTTGACTTTTTTTTAATAATTATCGATAGGCTTAGCACACTTACTACTAACGGTCTAATTTAATTGGTAAAATCATAAACAATATATATAGATAGATATACATGTAAAATTTATGTGTTAAAATACGTCAATATAGTAATCAAAGTTGGCCTTTACAAATAAGAATCACCATTAGCGTGGATAAAGGATGGGAAAACCCCAACAATAAATCACTTGTAAAAAACTACCCTCATTTCACTGAGCCAAGATTTGAACATATGCCTTCTCATCCACAACTATAGAGAGCTATTTGATAATCATACACTCGCTCGCTCGCCACTTTGGCCACCCAGTCGCTCACACACTTGTCAGTCTGGCTGAACCCTGAGAGTAGGAGAGGATGTATGACGTGGTCTCGGGAAGGTAGGAGAGGATGTATGACGTGGTCTCGGGAAGGTAGGAGAGGATGTATGACGTGGTCTCGGGAAGGTAGGAGAGGATGTATGCTGTGGTCTCGGGAAGGTAGGAGAGGATGTATACTATGGTCTCAGGAAGGTAGGAGAGGATGTATCCCGTGGTCTCGGGAAGGTAGGAGAGGATGTATGCCGTGGTCTCGGGAAGGTAGGAGAGGATGTATGCCGTGGTCTCGGTAAGGCAGGAGAGGATGTATGCCGTGATCTCGGGAAGGTAGGAGAGGATGTATGACGTGGTCTCGGGAAGGTAGGAGAGGATGTATGACGTGGTCTCGGGAAGCAAGTATAGGATGTATGCCGTGGTCTCGGGAAGGTAGGAGAGGATGTATGACGTGGTCTCGGGAAGTAAGGAGAGGATGTATGACGTGGTCTCGGGAAGGTAGGAGAGGATGTATGCTGTGGTCTCGGGAAGGTAGGAGAGGATGTATACCGTGGTCTCGGGAAGGATAGGAGAGGATGTATGCCGTGGTCTCGGGAAGGTAGGAGAGGATGTATGACGTGGTCTGCATGAATAAATTTTTCCTGAGAATTAAGAAAATGATATTTTAAATAGTCAAAAATACTGTATTATAAATTCATAGACCATTCCAATATTCGTCAAAATATGCACTAACATCTGAAATATGCAAAACTATGCACCAATGAACAGGGTAGGTTTGTTAGCTGTCACGTACAATATTTTTTATAAGGCCAGTATATTTATATCATCGAAGGGAATAATATATACATACACGTATGTGCAAAGTCCTGAGCGTAGTTATAAAGAGGTGATATTATTAAAAATAATACCGAGTGTTTATTTCTTTTAAAGTTTTACTACAAAAAAATATTAGTCTTTGCTATATTGTTTTATTACTCAAGGTAATATTTTGATGTTGAAATCATGAGTAACCTACAAGTAGAGTTATTTCCTTCTAAAATTAGAGAATTTGATTCCAATCACTTGGATTTGCGTTAACATTCAATACAGTGTGGTACTTCATTAGCACGTTCCAAAACAAATGTATTAACCACTCATACTAAGAATTGGCTGGTAAGGATAGTAATGTGGAAAAAACCCATTCCCACTTGTTTGGAGATAGCATGTGAATATCACAACCATACATAATTTGTTGAGCACCTCTCTTCCTCCTAGTGCACAGAGTCTAGCGTCTTAAACCACGTGGTAAACGTGTTTTACACCTGTAACTGCGGCATGAAAACACACCAGCTAAAGGTAAAGTGGCCGTGCAATGTCAAAGATGATTGGGAAGAAGATAGTTTGAGTGCTATAGTACGTCAGGCTATTATGGCTATTTTCGATCATTTATTCAAATATCCTGTTCAAATCTTCCTTGAAAATGGACATAAAAATAACTTATAAATATAACTATTCCAAATAATAAGTTATTTAAAAAAAAGTGTCATGAGATCATTGAGACTCGGGGCAGGACAGATTATCACAGTAAATAGGAGTGGTATAGAACATAAAAGTGTAATACATTGTTATAATACTTTATAATGGTAGCTTGTGCAGATATTTACAGTTTTCAAACATTGACGTACAATTTGGATAGGAGGAAAATGTGGTTCAGTAGAGTCGAATACACTAAGGGATAAAATACACTAAATGAAATTTATCATAGCTCTCGAACCTTTAGGTACAATATTTACAAAATGTCCCTCCCTTGTTTAATAAACCTTCGCTTTCGAGGAAGACTCCGTCCGGGCTATCTGAGCAAGAGATGAAAAAAGGGTGTTTCATTTTATTACGACTTTACAGCTAATAGAATATTAATATTATTCAATCTTGAATGTAATTTTTACGTCGAAAATTTAATGGTCTTACAAAATGTTGTTACGGTTATTTCCCATAATATATGTAAGAATATAATCAGTTTGATATCTGACAGCGATTAAAGAGGTTGATATTCCGCACAAAACCACCGAAATGGCTTTCCCCTCTTCTTTTATCCAACAACGCAATCAAGTAATCCTACATATTTTAGCGCGTAGGATAAACTACAAATTACTAATTATTTTCAATTGTGTGGCGTTGGATTTGATTTCGTAGTACGCGATCTCTCATTTATAACCTAACCTGCTCTGTACGGCATCTCCTGCGTTGTGTGTGCGAAAAAACAAGTTGAAGAGTCAGAAGTTGGTAAATAAGCAACTTAGGATGGGATAAAATGATTAAAACATTTTTTGACTAAGAGAAATAAAATGTCGTTTCAGTAGTTATATTTACATTATCTTTAAACACATTGTGATTTTGATAGTTCTCTTTCATCACACACTAACAGAAAGTTTCTGGCCTGTTATTTTGAGGCAAGGGGCGTCTATGTTCTAAAATTTGAGGGTAGACAGCTTATAATCTGTGATCTTTGGAGAAACTTGTACAACGAACCCACTCCGATTAGTAATATTAAATAACAACGAGCCTAACTCACAATTGGTTCAATCTATATGGTGCTGTTAGTCACTCTACCTTCATTTAATGGATAATCCTTTTATAGTGCCGACTAATAATACATGGCTTCCCAGAAAACAAAAATATCAATATTGTAGAACCAAAGTGAAAAGAGCAAACTTCAATCAACAGCGCCATTGCCAGTCCAATTTACCGCGAGTTTAGCGGCCTTGCTATTGACATAAAGGTAGGAGGGTGGCCGTGGGAAATGTAAAAGGCTGTTAATTTTAATTAACACACAGCACAGTATATAATACTATTTATAGAACAGGTTTACGGTGTGACAAAAATGCCGGTGATGTTTTCCCTCTTGTTGAATTGAACTTGTGATCAGTCAGTATGCCGGCTGTAAAGGGGAGTTTGGAGTTGGCACTGTGAGATTGTGGTTGGGTGCCCCCCCGCCCCCCCCCCAGCTCTGCTTCACATGCTGGATGGAGCTCGCCGGCTCATTTGTCCTCTTTATAAACCATGACTGAGCTCTTTTATGTTCAGTCATTTCGTGAGATACCTGTGCGGGTTTGTTTGTCGGTACGGGTGGCTTTATTTCATTTTATTTGCCCGCTTTTCGGAACGCCATGAAGGGTTGATTTGGTGACAGAGCCTCCATTCTGTCGCACTCAGCAACAACAGTGTTTATACACCTGCACACACATACACAGCGTTTGCGGGCTTTCATTGAGATCGTGATCCTGTATCCCCGGCTGGGACGTGTTGGTGACTCAACTACGTGTCGAGAATACCTTGGTTCGGTCCCAGACCACGGATAGTTATATCATCTGTGTATGATTGAGCCCCAACACTTGGAAATGGTAGATATTCTAAGAATAGATGGAAACAAAGATGGATTTTAAGTCCTGTATTAATTCAATATTGTGTTTATTAAGATTTTTTTGCATATGTCCCCAGGGTTTGTTGGCTATTAGTGGCGGTTATGTAACCGTCTGCTCAGGTTGGGGCATCATGTAGGTGCAGTTACTGCGTCACGATGAGATGATACGATGATAATTATGATTATTATTTTTGTATGGTGCCAGTAGAAGTCTTACAGCATGGTAACTATAGGGATAATATTCCTTCGGGGAAGAGACCCACGGTATCACCGGTAATCGAGCCTGGTACCGTTATGAATGCTGATTACTAGAGTAAAAAACCAGCCAGGTATCCTTTGGTGTGATGATTTTAAAATACTAAGTGAACAAGTTCCTTTGACTATATTTTTAAGGTAAATTAATATGTAACATTTATATAACAATTTCGTTTAGAAAAATGTTAATTCAAAGCTAATATATAATAATATTAAAGTAATGTTTACCCAGCTAGATATGGTATAGTTCTGGTATCTTTATGTATATTCTACCAGTTTGTGTGAGTGTGTGTATCCGGTCTTGCTACTCATATTTACAATAATGGGGGCAAGGATCAGTAGTATAAGATATTAGAGTGTAATAGAAACCCACTTAGCGAACACCTGACGGGGGTTGAGACTGTTACCAGAAAATCAGACCGGGGAGAGTTTGACACCTTTACCCTTTCTCTTTTACATAAAGCAGGCTTCTACCCGGTGTAATTTTATAAACTACTAGTTCTGTGAACACTAGACCTCGCTGCCTCAACTCAAATACACCATATCAATAAATATGTCATTTTTTAATATATTTTTACGATCATAAGGTCTCTCTTTGGATTTCAAGTTGAGATATTTCCTATAATTTCTACTTTGATATCAAGTGGATACATTTATTTGCTGATAAAGCTAGGCATAAAACAGATTAATATTATATTCATAGGTAATAAATAAGGCTCACGTGGTTTAAGACGCAAGTCTCACAATGGATGTAGATATTATTAAAAAATATACTAGTCACTCAATCGAATGGATATAATTTTAAATTCAAGTCACTTGAGATAATCTATTAAACTAAAAATAATTTGAGCGACCACCATATACAAACGGGTAGCCAGATCTAAAAACCGTGTGCACGCACGTTATTCGAGATATGTTCAAAGAATGTCCATCAGTTAGATTTCATCACAATCGGGACACACATTTGACAGCTGTCCTCAAGCCAAGTTCCGCACAGGTGGACGAAATGCCAAATGGTCAGGTTAGAACAGGATCCTGCTACGATTGGTCAAAACTAGTTTCATATTCATTAGTTTGACAAATATGTTGTGTCAATTTAATAATTGATGTAAATTGATAGTTTATATAGACAAGTGAACTGGAAAAAAACCAAAGCCTCACTAACAACTAGAAGATAACCCCTTAAAATGGGCCAAGAATGACCTTGGGCGTGGGTCACATATGGTTCAATGATGAAAGCTAGTAAATGCCAGCTGGGTGTAATAAAGTGAATTTTACTTCAATGATTTCTCTCGGTGCAAATGAGGGTAAATTAATTCAAATTATATCTTCCTCGACCCTACCCCGTAAATAGGCGTATAGCCAAGGTGGTTAGTAAGAAGTGAAGCACTTTTTTTTAACTTGTCGCCAGAGACCGGGTTTTAAAGACATCATTAAATTTTTCTCTGTCATTTATCAGGTTATTTTTCAGTGCTCCGTGATTACAGACACCCCCCCCCTCTCCCCGGCCCTCCTAACAATACCGTAATCCTAGTCTATGATCGCTATTAATACTCCTTCTACTAGACTCCTACTAGCGTCACTTCGCCTTTCCATTCTTCTTCATCTTGGTGGGAGATGACGGGGAGGAAAAGAATCCCCGTGGGATAATAGAAAGGAGAGAGACAGAGACACATTTTCATTATAATTTCACACCGGTGTGAACCTGTCGAGGAGATTAAGAACAAATTTAAAAAAAATGTAGCCTGGAGGATGTAAACTGATCAAATTATAAGCTTCGGGAAAGCGAGCAAAACTAACGAGAGCGTATTGTCCTCAAACCTAGAGGTTTGTTCTGGAGAGGGGAAATATCCGGAGCGCGGTACATTCCTTGTTTGTAAAACTGCAGGAATAATATCGGACGTGGTGCGGTTCCAGGACTTTATTGGACACGTTTCACGCTCCGAGTTTTATCCTTTCCAGCGCTTGTAGTCTGTGATACACACCCGGGTATATTGGACGTGCCTTACCTCTAGTCATCACGGATATATTGGACGTGCTTTACCTCTATTTATCACTGATATATTGGACGTGCTTTACCTCTAGTTTTCACGGGTATATTGGACGTGCTTTACCTCTAGTTATCACGGGTATATTGGACGTTCTTTACCTCTAGTTATCACGGGTATATTGGACGTGCTTTACCTCTAGTTATCACGGGTATATTGGACGTGCTTTACCTCTAGTTATCACGGGTATATTGGACGTGCTTTACCTCTAGTTATCACGGGTATATTGGACGTGCTTTACCTCTAGTTATCACGGGTATATTGGACGTGCTTTACCTCTAGTTATCACGGGTATATTGGACGTGCTTTACCTCTAGTTATCACGGGTATATTGGACGTGCTTTACCTCTAGTTATCACGGGTATATTGGACGTGCTTTACCTCTAGTTATCACGGGTATATTGGACGTGCTTTACCTCTAGTTATCACGGGTATATTGGACGTGCTTTACCTCTAGTTATCACGGGTATATTGGACGTGCTTTACCTCTAGTTATCACGGGTATATTGGACGTGCTTTACCTCTAGTTATCACGGGTATATTGGACGTGCTTTACCTCTAGTTATCACGGGTATATTGGACGTGCTTTACCTCTAGTTATCACGGGTATATTGGACGTGCTTTACCTCTAGTTATCACGGGTATATTGGACGTGCTTTACCTCTAGTTATCACGGGTATATTGGACGTGCTTTACCTCTAGTTATCACGGGTATATTGGACGTGCTTTACCTCTAGTTATCACGGGTATATTGGACGTGCTTTACCTCTAGTTATCACGGGTATATTGGACGTGCTTTACCTCTAGTTATCACGGGTATATTGGACGTGCTTTACCTCTAGTTATCACGGGTATATTGGACGTGCTTTACCTCTAGTTATCACGGGTATATTGGACGTGCTTTACCTCTAGTTATCACGGGTATATTGGACGTGCTTTACCTCTAGTTATCACGGGTATATTGGACGTGCTTTACCTCTAGTTATCACGGGTATATTGGACGTGCTTTACCTCTAGTTATCACGGGTATATTGGACGTGCTTTACCTCTAGTTATCACGGGTATATTGGACGTGCTTTACCTCTAGTTATCACGGGTATATTGGACGTGCTTTACCTCTAGTTATCACGGGTATATTGGACGTGCTTTACCTCTAGTTATCACGGGTATATTGGACGTGCTTTACCTCTAGTTATCACGGGTATATTGGACGTGCTTTACCTCTAGTTATCACGGGTATATTGGACGTGCTTTACCTCTAGTTATCACGGGTATATTGGACGTGCTTTACCTCTAGTTATCACGGGTATATTGGACGTGCTTTACCTCTAGTTATCACGGGTATAT
Organism: Timema californicum; assembly: GCA_902141385.1. Taxonomy (NCBI): domain Eukaryota; kingdom Metazoa; phylum Arthropoda; class Insecta; order Phasmatodea; family Timematidae; genus Timema; species Timema californicum. Next base: position 50,528 of record CABFOW010002356.1, read on the forward strand.
TGGACGTGCTTTACCTCTAGTTATCACGGGTATATTGGACGTGCTTTACCTCTAGTTATCACGGGTATATTGGACGTGCTTTACCTCTAGTTATCACGGGTATATTGGACGTGCTTTACCTCTAGTTATCACGGGTATATTGGACGTGCTTTACCTCTAGTTATCACGGGTATATTGGACGTGCTTTACCTCTAGTTATCACGGGTATATTGGACGTGCTTTACCTCTAGTTATCACGGGTATATTGGACGTGCTTTACCTCTAGTTATCACGGGTATATTGGACGTGCTTTACCTCTAGTTATCACGGGTATATTGGACGTGCTTTACCTCTAGTTATCACGGGTATATTGGACGTGCTTTACCTCTAGTTATCACGGGTATATTGGACGTGCTTTACCTCTAGTTATCACGGGTATATTGGACGTGCTTTACCTCTAGTTATCACGGGTATATTGGACGTGCTTTACCTCTAGTTATCACGGGTATATTGGACGTGCTTTACCTCTAGTTATCACGGGTATATTGGACGTGCTTTACCTCTAGTTATCACGGGTATATTGGACGTGCTTTACCTCTAGTTATCACGGGTATATTGGACGTGCTTTACCTCTAGTTATCACGGGTATATTGGACGTGCTTTACCTCTAGTTATCACGGGTATATTGGACGTGCTTTACCTCTAGTTATCACGGGTATATTGGACGTGCTTTACCTCTAGTTATCACGGGTATATTGGACGTGCTTTACCTCTAGTTATCACGGGTATATTGGACGTGCTTTACCTCTAGTTATCACGGGTATATTGGACGTGCTTTACCTCTAGTTATCACGGGTATATTGGACGTGCTTTACCTCTAGTTATCACGGGTATATTGGACGTGCTTTACCTCTAGTTATCACGGGTATATTGGACGTGCTTTACCTCTAGTTATCACGGGTATATTGGACGTGCTTTACCTCTAGTTATCACGGGTATATTGGACGTGCTTTACCTCTAGTTATCACGGGTATATTGGACGTGCTTTACCTCTAGTTATCACGGGTATATTGGACGTGCTTTACCTCTAGTTATCACGGGTATATTGGACGTGCTTTACCTCTAGTTATCACGGGTATATTGGACGTGCTTTACCTCTAGTTATCACGGGTATATTGGACGTGCTTTACCTCTAGTTATCACGGGTATATTGGACGTGCTTTACCTCTAGTTATCACGGGTATATTGGACGTGCTTTACCTCTAGTTATCACGGGTATATTGGACGTGCTTTACCTCTAGTTATCACGGGTATATTGGACGTGCTTTACCTCTAGTTATCACGGGTATATTGGACGTGCTTTACCTCTAGTTATCACGGGTATATTGGACGTGCTTTACCTCTAGTTATCACGGGTATATTGGACGTGCTTTACCTCTAGTTATCACGGGTATATTGGACGTGCTTTACCTCTAGTTATCACGGGTATATTGGACGTGCTTTACCTCTAGTCATCACGGATATATTGGACGTGCTTTACCTCTAGTTATCACGGATATATTGGACGTGCTTTACCTCTAGTTATCATGGGTATATTGGACGTGCTTTACCTCTAGTTATCACGCATATATTAACGTGCTTTACCTCTAGTTATCATGGATATATTGGACGTGCTTTACCTCTAGCTATCACGGATATATTATATTTGTCTGTGGTCAAGGATATGAATAGACGTTCAATTTCTTGCATTGTTCAACTAAGTTCCGGTTTAAATCCCGGCTGTTGAAAAGTTAAATGGTCCCGTGCACTAGAAATTTTAGGTTCACTATATATAAAATCCCAGATTTCAATTTTTGGATATTTGATGTTCCTTTTTTTATCCCGACTTACAAACTATCCTAACCTATGATGGAAAAACAAATAGGCTAATAAATAAACCATTATATCTTCCAAATATTTACAATCTGAATAAAAAAGACTAGCCCGTGTCGATAAACCCACGAACAAAGGCTAAATTAGGCCTATTGTGTTGTCTGGTTTGCTAGTGATGTGGAAATCGCGACTCAAATCCTGGCTGGGTGTACTCGTGTAGTATTACTAAATTATTTTTCTACCTCCCGCACAGTGAATGCTGCTACTTTTAATCTAAACTCTACTGTAATAATAGTATAAAGACGAGGTGCGTGGGAGTAAATGTATTTTTTTAACTAGAGCCCGAAATTGAACTAGGGTTCATTAGGTGTGTGATCAACACTTATGATCGCTGCCCTATATAGGAGGGTCAATGAAAATAAAACAACTTTCGTTTTTCATTCATGAAATTAAAAATTCTTACCACAGTCGTAGAATGCATCAATATCCCAGGTCCGAGCAGTTTGTCTCCAATTTGAAAGGTAGGCCTACTCAAGATTTATTCTGCATTGGATTAATAATAAGGGCTATCTCTAACATCACTATGTTAAACAATAGCTATAAAATAACTCGGGTAAACAATAGCTATAAAATAACTCCGGTAAACAATAGCTATAAAATAACTCTGGTAAACAATAGATATAAAATAACTCCGGTAAACAATAGATATAAAATAACTCTGGTAAACAATGGCTAAAAAATAACTCCGATAAACAATAGCTATAAAATAACTTTGGTAAACAATATATATAAAATAACTCTGGTAAACAATATCTATACAATAACTCTGGTAAACAATAGCTATAAAATAACTCTGGTAAACTATAGCTATAAAATAACTCTGGTAAACAATAGCTATAAAATAACTCTGGTAAACAATAGCTATACTATAACTCTGGTAAACAATAGCTATAAAATAACTCCGGTAAACAATAGATATAAAATAACTCTGATAAACAATAGCTAATAAACAACTCCGATAAACAATAGCTATAAAATAACTCTGGTAAACAATAGCTATTAAATAACTCCGATAAACAATATCTATAAAATAACTCTGGTAAACAATAGCTATAAAATAACTCTGGTAAACAATAGCTATACAAAACTCTGGTAAACAATAGCTATACAATAACTCTGGTAAACAATAGCTATACAATGACTCTGGTAAACAATAGCTATACAATAACTCCGGTAAGCTATAGCCATCACATCACTCTGGTAAACAATAGCTATAACATCACTCTGATAAACAATAGCTATAAAATCACTCTGGTAAACAATAGCTGTAAAATAACTCCGGTAAACGATATATATAAAATTACTCTGGTAAACGACATCCCTTTCACAAGAACATTGGTTACAGAGGTAAATCTAGATTATAATGTAAATATTAATTTAAAACCATTTTTAATGACTTCATCACCCTTTCATCCACTTTAATAATATTCATGATTATGTTGGTAAGGATCAATATCAAACATAATAATAACTTGATGTTTTGTGTGAAAAACTCAACATCAAGTAGTCAACTAATGTGTCGTAATGATACTGTTTTGGACCTCTCTCATATATTTAAAAAATCATAGATGAAGTGTATCTTTCTTTGATGAATTGTATATAAAATATCCTTTTAATACTTCATCCATGGAGAGTTACGCGATTTTCAGAAGTAGTTTCAATGTATTGCACCACAAAAAAAATCTTTAAAAGTTCATCTCCGTCGTATTCTAAAGATTTTGTGACACTGCGTTCTTCAACCCAATAGGAAGCTAGCGTTCACAACATTAGTTAGTTTAAACACTGATGACAAGGGGTCCAAGAGGCAAGGGTTAGGTCATATAAAAGCCTATTGTGCGTATGAATACACACAATGCCAGTAACTTAAATACATAGAGTACATTAAATATATTAGAGAGAAAAAGCACAGAAAAACAATCTGTGAATTTAACAAAAGAAACTGTTATTTTATATATCATATATTCAGTACTGAGGGTGTAATCATTCAAATAAGTTATGTGCAACATCAAAAGTCTTGTTTACTTAATAATTTTAAATATAAGAAATAATTAGGTTATATACAGCGAGTAGTAAGGCATGCTCGCCTCCTCATCATCGCAAAACCCAGTATCGTTATAGATACTGCTCAATAACAGTTACGATTACAATCCGTGTCACTCTAATTGGCGCCCATCGTGGAGGCGTAACGTTTTAATTGATGAACATAGTGGGTCAAATATCACACATAAACTTCAATATCATTCTAGTGTTGATAGTTTAATATTAGTAACATACTAGCAATCCCGCACGGTTTGCCCGTGACCCACTGTGTTAGAAGAATTATATA
>CABFOW010002356.1:56489-104829 GCA_902141385.1 Timema californicum
GTTAGAAGAATTATATACCCCCCCCCCCGCCCGCCCCCTTGGTATTTGATTTGACATGAGAATTTAATTATCAGATTAACAATATTTTCTTCAAAAAATTGTTAAAAATAGCCTAATTAAAAAGCTAATTAAAAATTTAAAATCTGGCTTTGAGGTGAGTTTGGACCCCCTTCCGTCCCCCTATGTTAAAAATTTCAGATCTCTGCGTGCCGTATATTTGGCTGGGCATCGCACACAAACAAACAAACAAACACCTCCTTTTATTATTATAGACACTTTTATTTGATAATAATTGAGTCAAATGAAGAATATTAAAGTTTATAATAGATAATAATAGTAAATATGAAAACAATATGATGATAAAGTTATTGGAAATATGTTGAAAAAAGAAGGTAACAAGTAACATTTTAAAATATAAATAAAGACTATTATTTTATGATCAATCTTCAGTTGCTAAGTAAGTTTGAAAACTTAGGGTTTTTAATAATTAACAATTAATGCAAATATAATATTGAGAAAATTTTATAAGAATTATAATTTAACAAATTTGTAAAAACACTTAAAATTAAACGTTATAAGATCAAATAAAACACGTAATGTTGAGATAATAAATAATTAAGGCTATTTTATACAGTTATAGATTTTGAAGATGATCTATAATATAATGTATTTGTATCAAAATGACAATTAAATAAAGAAATGTAAATTTTTCATTGCTTATATTAGTTTTTTTATTTATACCGTCTCTTTATTGATTTTATATGACAATATTATTTTATCCAGTTATTCAAGAAATATGAATATATACTTGGTTGAAAGACGTATTGAAGTATATAAAAGAGAATATTCGGTGCTCATCAAATACTCGTAGCCTTTGATAAAAAAAATTGAAGCAAGCAAAACAAACTAGGATTTCTATATGAAGTGAAATCTGAGTCAAGATTCTAACTTCACGAGAAAATAAAATACTTTCTAACTTTTCCAAAGCGTACGAAGCAAAACAAAAAAGTGCCATGGTAAGTATCCACGTTATTCCCGTGTGGGAGACTCAACAAAATAGAGGGATTAGCTTTTTTTTTCATCTTAGAGAAATCTTCCGATAAGTCAGAGGTGTGGGAAGAGGACAAATTGTAGGAGGTTAGGGTGGAGAGAGGATTGAAGAGGGGAAGGGGGTGTCATGATCACAGTTTTTTTTGGCAAGAACTCTTGAGAGCAACAGCATCAGCGCATTCCTGTAGTCTCGCTAGACGTGAGAGACAGTAATACCAGCGCCGCCATTATCCATAGACACGAGTCTTCTCTAGAACATGTCGAGATGTCTCACACTGTATACTGGCCGTATCATCTGTTGACCATGTACTAGAGAATATTATCAGGAGTCTTCTCTAGAGCATGTCGAGATTTCTCACACTGTATACTGGCCGTATCATCTGTTGACCATGTACTAGAGAATATTATCACGAGACATGAGTCTTCTCTAGAGCATGTCGAGATGTCTCACACTGTATACTGGCCGTATCATCTGTTGACCATGTACTAGAGAATATTATCACGAGACACGAGTCTTCTTTAGAGCATGTCGAGATGTCTCACACTGTATACTGGCCATATCATCTGTTGACCATGTATTAGAGAATATTATCACGAGACACGAGTCTTCTTTAGAGCATGTCGAGATGTCTCACACTGTATACTGGCCGTTTCATCTGTTGACCATGTACTAGAGAATATTATCACGAGACACGAGTCTTCTCTAGAGCATGTCGAGATGTCTCACACTGTATACTGGCAGTTTCATCTGTTGACCATGTACTAGAGAATATTAATACGTGTCTTCTCTAGAACATGTCGAGATGTCTCGCACTGTATACTGGCCATATCATCTGTTGACCATGTACTAGAGAATATTATCATGAGTCTTCTCTAGAACATGTCGAGATGTCTCGCACTGTATACTGTACTATACTGTACTGTAAACAAGTACATGTTAAAGATACACATTCCTAATAATATTCAAATATTTATCCTACCATACTCATATAACTTTAATATTTAAACATAACCTTCAGAAATTAAAGGTTTTATGTCATTTTGTCCATCCTAATCCAATAGCTACGTTTACTTTATATTGCCAAGACGATCTTTAGTCAACTTTGGTGGTTTTTGAGTAAAGTTCTTGCCTCAGGACCTGGTGTTTGCGTGTTCAAACCCGACCGAGTTTGACGGATTTTTACTGAGTGATAAAATTTGTAGCACAACTTCCCTCGGAGGGGAAAGAAAGCCTTTAGTACCATGTTGATTGTGGGATTAAAAATACCTGAAAGTTATGTGAAAATATCTTTCCAGGTATATTTTAGATTCTTTTTCGCTCGCTCTTATAAATCCACGTGTTTGGTGGGCTGATAACCCGCTCCCACTAAGTTAACTTATCACAAAAACAGAAACAATAAATATCCGGAATAGAAAACCTTTGGTGTGGCCTTAAGATCTACATGGGGTGATAATGAATTAATAATAAAAACGGTGATATCTCCATCGAAATTACAAGGAAATAATTACTTTAAAAAAGTGACTCATGGTGATAGTGACTGAGCCGATATTGTAAAACTTGTGACTAATTAAACCAAACGTGTTAAATAAAATGTTAATTTTGCACCTGGGATATTTAAAGAAGTGCGTTTTCAAATGTGCATCCAATTTAAAATGTTGGATATCATAGCCCAGAAATTACCAAATGTATTGCCACCAAAAATACGAGGTCAGAAAATAGAGCGCTTATAATTATTCTAAATTCAATAAACATTTTGGGTATATGTTTCTTGGCTACAAAATGATATTATAATTCAAGTAAGAAAAATTATTTTAGAAAATACAAATAAACTTTTTACGGTGCATTGATAACATTTTATCAGTGTTATTTTATAGAATATCACATGACTTTACTTATGAATACGTTAAAGTAGATCTAGTAGCCTTACTAGCTACCCATATTATTAGCCACATGGCCTAATGCGCTACTCTTACAATATATTACACTGCTGATGATGGGAAAATTGTGGTTCAATCCCGTGGATTTCCTAAATAGTTTCCACTATCTCTCTTTCCACGCAAATGTGGGTGAACTTCCTCTCAATTCAACCTTCTTCATCCCTAACTTATTAGAGTAATTCGTACATAAGCCTATAAACCAAATAGGTAGTAAACCATGATACTAAATAAAAAGCTTTACTATCTGTCATAATAGTTTAATCCTAATAAAATTTGACTAAAAAGTATATATCCCCAAATACACATGATCACAAAGTTACTAGAATGTATTATATATTCCCCAACAAATGGCATAGCTCTACAAAAAGAAACATCTAGAACTAATAATATAAAAAACACCCTCTTTGGCTTCATGCTTGATACGATGAAGGTTTTACTGATAGATAGTATGACTTATGATTTTTTAATATTACTTCACTTGACAGTTGACACAAAGGCTATAAATGACTTGTTTTAAGAGGTAGATATTCGAATGAAAGCTTGGGAGAAATTCACTCTCATCGGAGTCAAAAGGGAATGATAAATCACATGAGGAATTCCCCTTCCAGTCCACAAGGCACGGCATTATGTTGTGAAATCGACATCTTAATCAATGCGACCAATAGTACGGTCATATAATATACATTTTTAATACCTAAGCTCTTGAGATATGTTATTTAAGGAGCGGTTTGTTAGTTGAAAATATGGCTAGCACCAAAATAAATGTAAAGGTATTTTGCAAAAGTCCCTAGAGTAACAAATCTTACAGTTTAAGGATTAAATTTTTTTATGTACGATTAATTTACATAACTTAGGACACTTTTAACACCAAATTTTGCAATCTTTGGATCAACGTAAATTGATGTATCTTCATTTATTAAGTTTATAGTTAAATTCCGCGTTGGATAAGATTTCAGAGAGGTTTACATTACAATGTGTTGACAATTTTTGTTTTAAAAATCAAACTGCAATAATTTAAACCTGAACTCACGCCTCTTTCCATCCAAACTTGGCACTTCTCTGATCGTCTGTGAGATATATACATTGTATAAACATGTTGATGAATAATTCGCGGATACAGACAGCACCACATGATTATGTGGGTAGATAAAAGTTGAAACACTCTTTGCTAAAACATCCGTTCTTCTCATAATTCGAGAAAAACGACATTAAAGTTAGAGAGGGGTGATGTGGCAACACTGTACTTGAAACTTCCATCAAAGACATATGTTAGTGCTCAGTAAGTGTCCGACGGTTGGTCCTGGAATAGCTATGCATTGCTCCAAACATCACATGGATTAGGTGTGCACGCGGCAAAGCAAGTTGACGTCATCTGTCGTAACAGCTGCGCGGATTCACACCACAATGTCCTTGAGTGGCTGCAGGGGGTCGTCAGGTGAGTACACCAGCACTTTGAGATGAACCCACAAGAAAAAGCGCAATGAAGCCCGGATACGCAGCCTCTGGGGAACTTGTACCCGGCGAGTAAGATCACCCGGAAGTATATGCTGTGTTGCTCTATAATGGTATGGGTGGTAGCCATCATCACACAACTCCTGCAGAATTGATCACTGTGATGTGTGCATAGCTTGTGCTACGTCTTAAAACCTGTGCGCTGGCTGCTGTTGGAAGACAGTTATTACAGCATCTTCAACACCTGTTGTCTGTACCTTGCGTGCCCATCTGTATCCACTCGTGGAGCTAGTCCCATTTGACCTGTCTTCCGGACAAGCGATCATCTTACAGCTGCGCCGCTGGTCTGGTCGGGCTGTCAGATGCTCCCATAGCCATTTCCATATGCCAGTGTTCCAAGTGTGGAGCTCATTGCTGCTTACACAATACTGAATTCTTATTTGTGCCTACGTCTAATCGCCAGTGGCTATGAAACTTCATTCAGTGCTGCCACATCGCAACTCTACAACTTTAATGTCGTTTCTCTCAAAACGTGTAGGAAGAACGGATTTTTTACTAAGTGTGTTTTCGACTAATACTTACTCACCTAATCACTTGTTACTGTCCGTACCCGCGAAATACTACCCACCCTATTTATATTTTTATCACCCGTTGACTCATATATCTTAGTTAAACTGCTGAGGAAGGAAGTAATTTAAAGTTAATCTACCTGCATTTGCTTGGAACGCTAGTGGGAAATAGTTTAGTAAAGCCACCGTGAATAGACCCGCATGAGAATCAAACCTCTATGTCCCTGTCCAACACAAGAGTGGTGCCTAAGACCATTCAGTGGTCACGTCAAGGTCCAGATCAAGCAACTCCTGCGCACACCCCTGCTACCACAGAATGGATCTTGTCTAGATCTGGCAAGTGTAGCGGCCGACTCACCAAGAACTGTCCGTACTTGGCACGCCATCCTAGTCCGCCAGACTACACGACAGGGTCAGCGAAACCAGACCTTCCACTGGCTGGCCTCGCTTCCCTTTATACAAACACATTCGCACATCGCATTCATAAACGTGAAACACCGGGGTATTTGATTTAGATGGTCTTAGCGCTCTGGATAGAGAGTTAATATGTTCGTTTGATATTCAGATAATATCAACATTCGAGCAAGGATTAATATAATACTACACATTTTAACTGAATGCGTTGCTCAATCCTCATCAATGAATTATTTTGGTAGTATTCTGCATTGTCTTGATAGTATAACTGTCCCATAAAGAAACAGTAAATTACTTTAAGCCCCGTAAGGAATCGAATCCTGTTATCTTCACTTGTAATACATACTTATAAGTATTGTCAGTTTTAATGTGAAGGAACAGTTTTGAAGTGTTTATAAATACACTAAGACAATTTAAATGTACAAGTCAAGTAATAAGATCTGTAGCTGTCAAATGTAATAGATAATATAAATTACTTTACCTGGCGAGTGTCTAAGGCTACAAGCTATACTTTGCATGTTTAGAACAGTATAATATGATAAGATCGTCTCTATACCTATCAAACACGATGGGGATAGATTTTCACTCTCTCCTTCTTCAAGAAAACGGTGCAGTTCCTTGAACTCTCCTTTATTCAACCTGTAGTAATACGTTAGGTTTTTTTGTCATTATGGCATTAAATAATTATAATTTATAACCCTCAGCCTGTTCACTTAAATTAATTAATTGGTCACTGTTAGATTTTACCCATACTTAATAATTAAAATTGACTTTCTCCATCTTGGTCCCAAAGATTAGGCCAGTGGATTCCAAAATGTGTGTCAAATTCCCATTATTTTTTTAAATATGGTTAGAGATAGAAAATTAATAAATTATAAATGCACATTAGTATTAAATATGAAAAATATATTGTGATTCTAAGAGGCAAATCTTATGTGATTTTTGTAATAATTATTTCCTTTGCGCAAAGATTATATCGTATAGAAATTGGCCAAAGTTTGTTTGATATAAACTGAGCTTGGCAATAAAGATGTTCACATGAAGTTTGGTTGGTGAAGAGGAATTAACTAAATGTATGTTGCGGGTTATTAAACCTTCTAGCCGTTGATAGCATAAAGCCGAATAAACCAAAGAACCATCTTTAAGGTGTTTTCAAAGGAGACGCAAGAAGAGGCCACTGTTTGTCCATTTTTTACATCAAATTTTATTTTGATTAAAATAACCAGAACCCTACTCAGTATAGGCTACATATAGAGATTAATTTTCTTCACATGGTGATATCAACAATCCTTGAATTTCTATCAAGGGTGTTCTGGAATTTAATATTTTCATGAAATTTAACGAAAACTTTTTCTCTTCACTTAAAAAGTTAGTTATTTAATGCCACTACGCTTATTAAAGATATTCAAGAACTGTCGAAGTCACCATAGGAAGAATATTAAACTATATGTTCATACTGGAGCAATATTTTTTTATTTGACCTACAAATGTTTTGCTATAAAAACTGCAAAAATATTGTGTTTTTTCTAGAGTCCTCTTCCACCTAAGCCCGTCACCATGATTGTGCCGCTATAATAAGGGGCGCGTAACAATGAATAATATATGGGATTGACAACCAAACACTTTCTTTCGGAACTCAACTATTTTATCAACAAAGATATTGCTTTTACCCTATGAGTATTCATAAAGAACCACTGAAGAACTAAGAATGTATTGCCACCACCTGCTGTTGGAAGAAAGTGGAAACAATTTGGTGGTATTCCTCTAGCGGCTCATAATGAGGGACACTGCTCCAAGGTCCGTATCGATGGTTGCTTGTTCTTAGTCGTAACCACCATGATATGCTTGTTTGCCAGTATCGGGGAGTTAGGGGTTCAAATTCCTGCCGGGTGTGTTGAAAATGGTTTATTAACACACGAACACGGATACATTTATTCTAGGTTTTACCTTCCTCATCTCTACTTCATTAGCGGAATTATGTAGAAAACACGTACAGGAAGTGAGACACGGGGAGCAAGAAAAAGTTTTTGTATTGAGGAAGTGAGACGCTCTCTGATATTTTTTAAATTTGAGGAGGAGCTTTAAAGTTTGGATATCATTTGTTTTGTTTTCTATAGTCCTTTACTAGCAATATATAATTAAAATTTAATTTAATTATCCAAAATATGTTGGCACGATGTCGAAAGTGACCAATAGTACGTAATTGCACTCAGGCGAATGAATTAAACAAGAAACAAAACTCAAGTTTCTGGCTATTTTCCGTCCATTTGCACCGAGCTGGAGGTCGCACGTGAGTCTATTGGCACACGGCCCGGGCCCAAACCAAGAGTTGGCAGATCCGGGAGTCTACAGATCCAATATCTGACCAACATATCTTGCAGAGGATACTGTCAAGACTTCCCGTTATTCCCCTGTTTCATTTGTTTCTTGGTATTCTAGTTTGTTCTTTAGGGAGGAATGCAGCCAAAACAAAAAATATTTATCAAACAAAGATTCAACATGGAATAAATGATTCATAGACTTAATTCTATTTTTTAGCACCGCGTCTTACTACCCGTTTGGGATATATACTTATTAACTAATAACGCGAATAGCTATGGGTATTAGGAAGGTTATATTTCAAGGAAGCGTACCCACATTTGCGTTGAGGGGGAGTGGAAAACAATTTTGGAAAACCAACCTCAGTACAACCATCCTAGTTTCGAACCTCAATCTCCCCTTCATCGTCATTCTAGTCTACTAGGAGAGTAGCGTACTAGACCATGTGTTCCTCAAAGCGGGTTGGACACCTGGACATTGCTCAAAGGCGGTATTTAAAATACAAGACAAATTAGGTTTATTGTTTCAGGGTTTAAGAAATGTATGAATAATCTCTCAAAAAAGTTCGTTCCTTACAAAGGTTATTAACGGCTTAAACTAATAGGGTAGGGATGGAAAATATTAATTAAGAGAATCGAGCATCCAAACATGTTTGGTACTTTCATCAGTGGTCACGTGGTCTAAGGAATGGTTCGGCAACTGTTTTGATATTACAGCCCGTACAGGTTTTTGAGAAAATTTGATTAGTCAATTTAAAAAAAATCGAGCAATACATTTTAACTTTATATTTCTATATGCTAATTAGTGCTTAGTAGGTCTTTATTTGTACAAACATAATTATTGTTTAATTGTTAAATCTTTTGTGGACCAGATAAGATTAGTCTGTGAGCAAATTGGACTTCGCTGACAAGAATATTAATATTTAACTGAAGGCTGTGTGTTCTAAGGGTAGTTTTGGCTAATTTATTTTCCTCCCTCCTTTACCACAAATGAGTTTACATTTCCTCTAAACTATATTCTACTAACTCCTACCCCATAAGTTTAACTATGAGAATAAACCGAATGGATATACAAATATTCTGCGAGGGAGGAGAAGAATCAACTTTAGTTGAAAAATCACCCCCAATTCAATCGGCCAAGATTCAAATTTTATTCACATTTTTCTGGATCAAAGTAAGACATACCAGAATTTAAATTCAAAATGATATAGATGCTCGATTGAAGGTCGAAATAGGCCTACCACTAAGTGCCGTAAATCAAATGAATTTATTTTGTGTTATATTACAATTATTTATTACTTAAAAGTAGTTCTAATCTTTGTTCAACAAACAAAGGTGCCTTCAACCTGTCGTCTGTATATATTCCCTATATAAGGAGCTCAAATGTTCGTAACAAGTAAGTTCTAAACCCATCCTGACCCCTCCACAATATTCTCGAGGCAAGAATATACGAGTGTCTCCAAAGGGGCTTAAATCAAACATTCTTAAACGTCTGGAACCTATTAAACCTCTCTTCTCCATAACCGTGTCGGTTTTTCTTAAAGTAGGATTTTAAATCTGAATCAAATAATGAAACACACACTTGAAATGTATTCAACATTATTTCCATCCAACCTAAACCTGTAGATCTCAACCACTAAAAACCACTAGCTATAATTTATACACAATGAAATCTCTTTTTCAAACGCTATTCTGCCACCATTCTGCTTTTGGAAAATCGATTTTTTCGTAGTTTGATGCAACACCCAAATAATCTAAAGTTACTCTTAATTGAGTAATTGAACTGGCTATTGATCAAAACTACTTTTTGATATTCAAACACTATCATTCAATCTTACCCATAATATTTTAATTCGTGCTTACCATTGGTCAACGAAACGAGCGTTTTTTAATCTCATATTTGATCAAAGGAACTATAGCGATGTCAGACCAGTTTAATTTGGACCTTGGTCAACTTCAAAGAAGACCACATATATCTGGAAACGATAGTATAAACCATTCAAATAAATAAGACACACTCTGCCATCTGTTAACAGCACAACAAATCAAGGCGAATGATTTCGAAGACAAGTCCTTAAGCTTAAAGTCAGTCGGCCTAAAGTCGTTAGACCTAAAGTCATTTGGTCTTAAGTCATTTGTCATAAACTTCAGGCCAAATGACTTTATAGTGGAACCAAGTAAGGTAATTTTGTTACCTTTCAGGGAAAACACCTAACTCCGTCACGAGAAAGAAATCGCAATAAAAACACAGCTGAATTCTTTCTCGGCAATGGATCAATTCCTTCACCATCGCCAACAATCACACAGTTGAGTTACATCATGGAAGATACTGGCGTATTTAAATTGTTTCAATGATAAGAAAGGAATATATAAAACAACCCCCTTAAAAATACAATAAAATAATAAACTCACACAGTTTTATAAGGTTAGCTTGGTTAGATTATCTATAATATAAGGAACGTACTTTGGTAGAACAGCAATTAAATTGATTTATACAGTTCTTTAGTCAATTAAACAATATAAATTATGAATATAACAAGGAATTAATTTATTCAAAGCAAAATTGTTAAATCAAGAAATTGTATCAATTTACACAAACATAATAATATTCCTAAAAAATTCACCTCAGAGATTGTTAAAAGGGCAAAGAATGTATTTCAAAAATAGGTAAAACTGTAGATCTGTGCAAGTTACTGCTAAGGAGTAGCGGAATATTGTGACGATCACTGAAAAACTATAAAAAGTGGAAATTGTTTAAATACTAGATTGGAGCCGTTAATACTATAACTAGAATCAACAATAACCCGCCGCTTGAATGATCAATTATACCAATAAGAGCCTAAGAAAACTTGACAAGAAATATTTACACAATTACAATAAAATTCATAAAAAAGTTATTAATAGTAAGTTATCTAATTGACTAAATACTCAATTTGTAAAACTTCCACATATAAAAACTGCTGACAATATAAATAAACATGAAATGAATTAAAATTGAAATATAACTAATAACATATTTACACAAAGTTAGAATAAGTGTTTGGGGTAACTAGAAATTTACTATATTATTATTTATTATGAGAAACAATCAAACTATCAAGCTTACTTCGTATTGGGGTTGTGATGTTATACCCAATGTTTCCCTTACAGAGAAATTAAAGAAGAGTACACTCATAAATAACAACACTTTCAAGCTAGCTAAGTTTTTTTAGTGGTTTTAGGGGATTAATATTTAGCTTTAGAAAGTAAGAAATAATAAACACATATTTACATTCGAAACAAGTTCGTGATGAACAAGGGCACCTTTTTATGGTGGTGTTTGGGGTAAACTTGATGGAAGGCAACCTTTCCTCTTATATCCAAGACCTTGAGTAATCTGTCCTAGATACCGTGAATAATGTTATGTAAGCTTGATGGAAGGCATCCTTTCCCCTCATATTCAAGACCTTGTGTAAGCTTGCCTAGATACCGTGAATAATGTTATGTAAGCTTGATGGAAGGCATCCTTTCCTCTTATATCCAAGACCTTGAGTAATCTTTCCTAGATACCGTGAATAATGTTATGTAAGCTTGATGGAAGGCATCCTTTCCTCTTATATCCAAGACCTTGAGTAATCTTTCCTAGATACCGTGAATAATGATATGTAAGCTTGATGGAAGGCATCCTTTCCTCTTATATCCTAGACCTTGAGTAATCTTTTCTAGATACCGTGAATAATGTTATGTAAGCTTGACGGAAAGCATCCTTTCCCCTTATATCCATGACCTAGAGTAATCTTTCCTGGATACCGTGCATAATGTTATGTAAGCTTGATGGAAGGCATCCTTTCCTCTTATATCCAAGACCTTGAGTAATCTTTCCTAGATACCGTGCCTAATGTTATGTAAGCTTGATGGAAGGCATCCTTTCCTCTTATATCCAAGACCTTGAGTAATCTTTCCTAGATACCGTGAATAAATGTTATGTAAGCTTGATGGAAGGCATCCTTTCCTCTTATATCCAAGACCTTGAGTAAGCTTGCCTAGATACCGTGAATAATGTTATGTAAACTTGATGGAAGGAATCCTTTCCTCTTATATCCAAGACCTTGAGTAAGCTTGCCTAGATACCGTGAATAATGTTATGTAAACTTGATGGAAGGCATCCTTTCCTCTTATATCCATGACCTTGAGTAAGCTTGCCTAGATACCGTCCAGAATGTTATACAAGCACTGACCAGAGACAATATTTTGCGGGCGCTAATAAAACCCTTTCAACTGGGCAGATATGGCCCGGGGAAGACCAGAACGGCAGAGGGGGTAACATTGTGGCAGCAGTCCAAATAACTTGCTTATTGAAACGACACGGGCAAACTGGATGGAAATAGAACACATTGCAATACTTGAGGGATTTTGTTTATTGCATTTATTAAATATAAAGATAACTCTGTCTCTATTCTGACTCTTGGAATGTTATAAAAGGCACTGGGATATGTTTTGATAAATTACTTTTAAAACATGGAGGACACACTTATAAAATGTTACACGCTATAATAAACACAAACATGCTAGAATGCGAGTTTTCCTGCGTGCATCCCTTACTAGAGCCCGTATTACTAGATCCTTTATTGCTAGAGCTCATATTACTAGAGCCTTCATTGCTAGAGCTCATATTACTAGACCCTTTATTACTAGATCCTTTATTGCTAGAGCTCATATTATTAGATCCGTCATTGCTAGATCCATACTAAGAGAGCCTTTATTACTAAAACGATTGATTACTATGTATGAACCTGATAAATACTTGTTTAAATGTTTGGGGCTAACACAAAACAAGAGGCTATTATCTACTGGCGCCTAACTTGTGATTTACTCTCTATCATCTTATAAAGACTATAGAAAACATCGTCTCCACCCACATTTAAACTACTAAATTATATCAGAGCTTGTTGGGAATTGTTTGAACATACAGTTCTAATGATTTTGTCAAATTATTGGTCCTAATAAATAAATACATACTCTTAATGAAATTTAATTGTATAAACCCTTAAAATATCCTAGAAACATTAAATACAATTCTTAAGTGTGTAAGGTAAGGCAATCTAGCCTTATTTTATCCTAAATTTATGAGAATAGTGATAGTGATAGCTAATAAAAAATGTTCTAAACTTTTATCCATTGTTACCTTCGAAATGAACACATAATTACAATTTAAAGGTAAGTTTACCATCCCAGTCTAATTTCTTTTCTACATATAACTATACATTTAAAATATTTTACTTTTTTATAACGCTTATCGCTGGAGCCGAGGATTAAACGTTAATCGTGTCAGGTCTGTTTTCATCCCTGTGATTGGAAGGTCAAGGTTTGAATTCCAGTCGGGCATACTGAAAGTATTTTTTCCTTAATTGTTTCATTATCTCTTTCCATGCAAATTCAGAATACATTATTTTGAATTTTATCTTGTTCATCATACGTCATCAATACAGCTAGATATGGATCTCCTAGGTGGGTAGTAAGGTGTAATAAAAAGAACAAAAAGATTCTATTGTGACAAAAAAAAATGTTTCTTGACTTTTTTTGTTAATTATATGGGTCAATAGGGTATATAATAATAGCACTATATGTATTGTGTGTGTACATGGAACGTGACATTTGTGGGCACACCCAACCATCACATGACCTACAAACTAATTTTACCAAATAACCTACTCATAGCATAGCACGAGCAGGCTTAGTTTTAGATTATTAACCAATTGGTAGTAGCACAAATCCATTCACAATTGTAACCAACCCCCTCCAACACCATCCTTCCATAATTTAGCCATTATCTCCTGGATTCGTGGTCGATCAGTCCAACCACCTAGGTATGGGGACCTTCATAATAGAGCTACCATCTCCTGGATTCGTGGTCGATCAGTCCAACCACCTAGGCATGGGGACCAAAGTTGTGCAGTTCCTATGATAAAAATTAAAATGTCAACATTTTAATTAAACGTTTTGTTACTGTTAAAGCGACAAATATGACCGCCATTTTATTTATTTAAATAATATGTAATTAATCTCCTAATTGGTCGCCTGAGGATGTAACGTGTTAATTACCCGTTAGCACTTACATTAAAAATACCTTATATATGGTTATCATCACAAATCCAAGAACAAATAAATTCTAATAATATGTGGCAGATATAAACTCATGGTGAAATTGTGTTGCTGAAAACGCCCGAACTTGAGGAAAGTGCCCCAGCTGACCGTCCAACACTTCTTGGAGGAAGCTCAATACACGGACATCTTGCACGCTTGCCAAATTTAGCGGTAATGACAGGTCACTTCCATATGTTGTCATCAGCAGCCGTTTTCTAGCACTAGTTGGCGTTTCGCTCATTTCTAGAATATCACCTCCCTCTCCACTCCCCCCCCCCCTTGTAGATGTTCCTTTCCCACTATGACAGTGCAACTTGTATAAAACCACCATCCCTCGCTTCACATTTTGTATTCTATTGTAACGATTGGTCGGAGGATATCCTAGAAGTTAACCAAGGGCCAGTGGACTAAACAAGAGGTGATTACAATGTTTAAGGCGCCGGTCTCTCCTCCTCACCACAGATTAAGTAAAGTCTATGACTTTGAGAACTTAATTCAGTAATCTTTGATAATGTCTTCGTGATATGTTTTACTATGTCAATAATACATAGTCCTAAATACCTGAGCTATAACCCTTCGCCCTATACTGTATGGCCATATTCCAACTAGGATAACGCTTTAGATCGAAGATTGTGGAAATCAGGTTATCTTTATATTTGTTCCATCACCTAGTTGGGTCTTTGATCGATACCAGTCTCTAATCTTTCTATTGTTGTACCTTTGTACGGTGCTTAGTTTTAGAATGTGTGTTTGTTCTACTTTAACGAGCTGCATCCTTTTCTAATATAGGCACAACAATACTTTTCATTGTTGCAGGTAAAAACAAGGCGTTTCACACCTAACGCTCCCAATTGGGACAACACTGTCTAAAGTAACAGATATAATTTCCATCAATAAAGAAAGGATTGTTTAGTATATTATCTTATCAAACGACTTGTTTGAATTTAAATAAGCTGATTTGGTGAACTTATATATATCTCACTTATGTTTGACCTTTCCCATAATCATTAAAGATATATGTCACTTCTATCAGATAGTAGAAGCGGCGATACAAGGAGTGTTGTTCCCATGGACGCTTATCTGTGTACCAACTTGTTAATATCAGTTAATTGGATCCAAATTTAGATAAAGGACACAAAATATAAAGAGACACAGAACACCTGAATACATTTTTATTTTACTTGTGTCCTGAGAACAAACTTTTAATTTGAATAGCTTGTAGATATATGCGATTTTATTTTTAAAACATATTCATCGGAGTAAGGCAAGTTATATTAAGAGTATATTTATTTAATATGTTTTATATATTGCACCTTGGTCGGCTCAGATATAATACATGTTTTTAGCTTAATACGCCTCCTATAGTTCAATTTTACGTGGTTTAGTTTATTTGATATCATGGTATAATTAAACAACTATTTTTATAAATATTTAATGGACACTTTCTGAACTGCCTGATTATATCAACAAACGATTTATACACTAAATTATATTTATAACAGACACAACAGTCAATCCCCATCCGTTAGTTTATCAATGTGAAAGGTGAAACCCACATTTCAACAATGATAATTTTTTCAGCCATGCCGGAAATCTAGCTTACTACCATCTGAGCTAAGTTGTCGTCTTACAGTATATTTTATACTTTTATTTGGAATAAAGGTTCATAAATAGAGGGTAGTATATAATATTTATTAAATTATTCATAAATAATTACTTAAACATATTTATTCAATTAAAACCTAGAGCGTTTTATTGACCAAAATTGTGCTTAAATACTCTTTAAATCTTAGCGTCAAATAAGCTATTTTAACACTGTTTAGATTCTCGCTTCAATTAACTGAGCTGTGTTGATAAAACAGCCTGCTTCAATGACCACATGGTCTAACCCGCTACTCTTGCAGTAGACTAGACTGACACTGACGGGGAGATCGAGGTTTGAATCGCGGTCAGAAGTACTGAGGGTGATTTTTCCTAAATCATTTTCAACTCACTCTACACGCAAATGCGGGTGTACTTCTTCTAAACATAACCTTCCTAATCCTTAAACCATTAGCGTATTTAGTACATAAGCGTATAACTTGAACGGGTATAAAAATGTGGTGCTAGAAATATTGAGATAAAATTAAAAGCTCCTTCCGATTTGCAGCACCAACATTAGAATGAATATTGCATATTTGGTAAAAAGTGTAGGTGCTATTTAATGTGTGTGTGTGTAGGAGAGGTACAGCTTCCAATCAGAGATAGGGACGTGTTAGTGTGATTCTTTCCGAGCATGAGTGTGTTGAAATTTGATCCACGACTTGGTATTTGGTCTGAAGCAAGGTTTATCATTCTATCTCTAAGCAATAGATGATATTGATTGTAAAGTTTGTTCACTAATAACCAGCGATGGAGTTTCATCCCTACCCTTTATAAACGAAACGAATATAGTTTCCCCAATGTTTACCTAGCCTTTCCTTGGAAAAAACACAACACCCAATTCTACTATCATTTATTCATTCAAGGGACGCTCCAGTTTAACAAGTTATACATTTATTCCTCCTGCCAGGAATAGAACTAGGAACTTTTAATTTTGTAGTCGGACGCACTTTCAGTTAGGAAAATAATAAATCCACAAACCATCAAAATTAGATAAGTTTGATTGACTTGAGATGTCAATGCTCGAACTCCAGGTGTTTGTATTGGGTTTTATTTTACCATAATGCAATTTAACATTCTTTTTTCTGAAAAAAAAAACGCGATTTAATTTCCTTTCAAATCGAATCCTCACCCTTATTTTACTAAGCTATGTCATTATAGGCCATGTGTCAACATGATAAATAACAAAAGCATTAGGTCGCTTAGCATTAGTCTGAAACATTAGCTCAGGTTCAATTTCAGGAATGGTTGAAAATCCATAGTGGAAAAACCCGAGGTTTCCTCCTTTTGTGGGATAAATTAACAACGGGGAGACTGGGCTCTACGTCACTTTTAGAATTAAACTAGCTGTAAATTGAGTGCTGATAAAATCAATTGGTTAATAAACTGATCGTTAAATACCCCTAATGAGTAGAAACACAAACTTAACAACCTTTTACGGTGAATAAAGTACGTTTCAGAGGTGGGGATGGATATAATCTATATCGCCGTTAGCTAAACACAGCGCTATTATTGTAAATTAAGGTTTTCCAATTAACACCCCGTTTATTCGTAGCCTGAAACCACTTATTTTCAAGTGATTTTAACACTCCAAGTGTTGGGTCTAGCAGTCTTAAGTCTCAGACTGGCATTGAATTTGACCATCATTGATATCGAGGTCTAAATTCAAATCCCGGCTTTACACGCTCTAATCATCTTCCCATGCTAATATGGGCCATAACTCTCGTTTTTGCCACTGAGATCAAATATTTAGTAATATTGCCCTGAAAATACAAGATGACCAATAATTATATTGTATAACCTGATGGAAGCCTTGCTCTGTGGGCAGGATTTATGAAGAAATATGCCTTAAAGTGATGCCTAAGACTATCTCTGTGATAGTGAAATTGTCGAAATGTCATAATTACATCGTGGTGTGAAAGCACATTTGTTAAATCCCTAAGTTTGGTACCATCCACTGGTTACTGGATGTTTCTGTGGATGTCAATTTGCGTTCTGGGGACCTCGCATACGTGCTGTGTGAGATGGAAGCATGGAGGTTGAGCGTGTCTCAGTCTGGGTTTTAGAACGGCATGAACCTGGTCACGTGCTGTGTGAGATGGAAGCATGGAGGTTGAGCGTGTCTCAGTCTGGGTTTTAGAACGGCATGAACCTGGTCACGTGCTGTGTGAGATGGAAGCATGGAGGTTGAGCGTGTCTCAGTCTGGGTTTTAGAAACGGCATGAACCTGGTCACGTGCTGTGTGAGATGGAAGTGTCAAAAATGTGACGATTGTTTAGTGCTCGACCCGGTGTTACAGTGTATTATGGTGCATGCATGTGTTTTGTTTTATCTGCCTGGTCTATTTTAGGACGTTAAACTTAATCATAAATATAATGTTAAAGTCTCCTAACTTTTTTTTTTACTAGGGGATTTCTCTTATTCATAAAATAATGAAGGGTGGCGGCTAGGCGCCCAAATTCACTTAATGGAATTTCTTGATCAACCATATGACATAGTGGCATAGTGGCACGAAGTATGGGTTGAAAGTAAGTACCGGTACAGTTTGGAAATCTGGGTTTTCTCCTCTCCTATACACTTCTATTTCGGGAATAATTTAATCTTATAGTAAAATAAGTCAAGTGTGCACCAAAGAAAGGATTGTGCACTATCAGAGGGAAAATATTGGTCTAAACTTACAGCTCTTATTTGCGTTTAGCGTAATTAGCTGTTAACAAATGAACTTTCATCAACAGTTTCTTCGATGTGTATCTTCTGTATAAACACTCACAGTACAGAATATTTGTGGCGGAACAGGCTGGAAAATAGATTATTCCAACCTTAACATTCGTGTTTTCTTTGTCTGTACCGGTCAGGAGAGTCAAACAATTATTTAAACATTAAGATTTTAAACACTCCACTCGGTGAATAAATGTACTCCACAAAAACAGTGACTGAGCCAGGTATTATTGTATTTAGAGTAGGTCATAGCGTTTGGTAATATTTTCCAGCAGCGGAAACTCTATTCCGCCGAGCATCTTTGAATAAAACCACCCACTGAACTTTGTGTGAGTGACTTCCAAGTTTAGAAACTGTATCTAATTAAAAGTGTTTTATTCAAGGACCAGAAATGCAAATAATGAGATGGCTTGTTTTCACAGATTGGATCACTACTTTCTCGAGATGCACACATGGCTGGAAAACGGATTGGGGAACATATATATCTGCGTAGTGGAAAATATTGCTAATTTCAAATCTTACCACTAGCTATATTTTACAATTAGAGCAATTTTTTTAATAAAACAAAATAGTGTATGTACATAAAATAACTGTGTTTTCTGGACTAACTCAGGTCAGTCTATGAATGGAACCTTTGAGATATAGCGTTTCCTCTTAGGCAAATTGACACAAAACCTTCTAGGGACCCTTAGAAGCGCATGTGTGACACTTGACAACACCCTCTTTCTGTTGAGATAGAGACTTGATCACTAATATAGATTTTACTAAATCGCTCAGGTATGTGTTTAATCTATAACCGAATGAGCCATCTAACACAATGCAACGGTTTCTGGCAACTCTCTCATAATAGACACTACTGTGTTCTCGCTTCACACATTCAGCTACGCATAAGTGCATCAAGCACATGTTGACTACACTTTACTTTGTAGCTGGTAGTAAGAACTGTGTTGGACATTATGATGTCGTAGAACTACTGTTCATGAGCCAAGCTTCAGCTTAGGAAATGAGGTGAACATGACAATTATTTGTGAGTATTCGGACCTTTACAATGTAAACACCCTTCCCTACACCCTCCTATCATAGGGTAGGCTAATACCAGGGCGTACAGAAATCATATTTTATTTTTTGTGTGTGAAGTCTTCAAAGTGTTCACCCCTTTCAGTGAGCGCCGGTAGACATGATCACTGATATCGGGACCACCAGGTGTCCCAGGAGCTAGATGTTAAAAAGAGAGATAGTACAGGAACACTACCGGACATTGTTGAATGAATGGTCAGACTCTTAGAGAACTGTGCCAGTGTTAATTGAGATAGATGACATAATATAATACTGAGATACGTACCCTCTTAAGACTAAACAATATACATACAATTTACAAGTCTTCTTCCAAATGACGAGTAGGGTTGTTTAGGTAATAATACACATGGGAATTGAATACCGTTTAATTTATAGTTGAAGTATCATATTTGTTAAAAAATTGAAAAAATTTGGTAATTTTAAAGTCTTGCGAGACCTCGTTAGGTGATAATTTAAAAATGATCATTTTTAGTCTCAAAGATGGATGAAAATTGACGCTTGTAGGAAGGCAGCATGGGCTCCCTTTGTTATCTTGATAAAGGTTTGTTAATTAGGGGATGGATAGCCTTTTTGCATTAATCTTATTTCAATAAGAATATGTTTACAAGGTGTAAAGTACTTTCGTCTTGCTGGATTGTGGGATGATAGTCCCTCCACAAAAACTGCCACTAATGGTGGAGCTATGATAAATCAGCACCCGCTTACCTCAATTGATGGTTTGTTGTTGATTACCCGGTGGGTTCACTATTGTAATACCATTAATAATTGGTAAAACATAATCTCCATCAAAAGTACATACTGATATCACCGCAATAAATAAATTACTAAATTATAATTCAATTTTCACTTAAAGCAAACAATTAATACGGCATTCTAGAATGCATTTTCTTTTTGGAGTCCTTGAACAGCCTTCTGGTATTGTCTTTCTCCAACCCAGATGGTCATAAACATGATATTTTCTAACTTTTAATTCATTATTTGAATGACAACGGGTTCTTTAAACATCTTTAATGTAACAAAACATAATACAATAAAATACGTTTATAGAACGCGAGAGATCGTAGTAAATAAACATAAACTACTTACAACAAAACTGACCAAACTCAATGTATTTTATGTAGCCAAAGTTCATTAACTTTATGACAGTTCTATGAATGCAATGAAAATTAATCACAAGATCATCTAGATCTTTCCCAAAGATCTTCGATACTACGCTCGGACCAGAGAGCTACGTTAGTAAAAAACAGAACATTTAAAACATAGTTACCATTAATATAATAATCCAATTTAAAGATGAAATGAAGACAAAAGAGCAAACCATCTAAGAACTAAATATTAAATAGGTCCCCCTGTCAGGCGAGCGTCAAAGCGGCTGTTGGCGGCCTCTCGATGAACCAATCCATCTTCTGTAGCAGATTCGATTAGGTCTGAAAGCCACGTTTGTTACAACAATTTAACAGGATTCGATTGTCATGTGGATAACAAGTGCTTCTGATTAAAGGTAAAACCATTCAGACCCTCTTCAGTAGCCGAAAGCTCTAAGTTGTCAATATCACGTTAGGCTGGCCCGATGATGATCGGGAGATCGGGGTTCCAATCCCTGTCGGATCTACTGAAAGTAGTTTTTCTAAAAAACTTTCCCATTCTCCTTCCACGCAAATGCGGTTTAAACTACCTCTAAAAGGCTTCTGTCCTAATCCCTATTCTATTAGAGTAATTATCATAATAAGTATTTAACCTGAACAGGTAGTAAGACGCAGTGATAAAAAAAATCATTCATGAAGTCAGTCAGGATCAGCCTATTAATTTTACTTTTCTTACGAAATTTTCATTTTTCTGAAACCTAAACAGGAAGTCGATGGGTTTTACAAATGCGACCGTCGAATATTTCAAACATTTGTATTCCCAATAGATCTTACAGTTTCATATCTGCAACTCATTTCCCTATTTTCCCTTCTTCTCTGTCAGTTGTATGATTGTATCCCTCCGCCACGACAGTACGAGTTGTTTTATTGAAATGTAGCTTATAAAATGCCTCTTCACTACAAAGACCCGGCCTTGGAGCAGCGCCAGGGGACGTTTCTTGCACACACTCGACCCAGACAATGGACTGCACATGCCACTATCCAAACAATTATCCCTCTCCTTTTGCTCTAGTTTATAATTCAAATAATTGAATGCCAGTATGATTGCAACTATAATAAATTACAATTTAAATTATTTTTTTAGTTTTTCTATAATTCCATTTTACTATTTGTTCAGGCTATACGCATACATGATAATTACTCTAATGGGGAAGGGATAAGAAAGGAAGAATTTTACAGACAATCTACCAGCATTTGCTTGAAAGGAGAATGTTAAAACATTAAGGGAAAACCACTCTTAATAGACTCACCCAGGATTCGAATCCCTCTCGCCCCGTCAACACAAGGCCTGTACAAGACGATAGTGACGCCTAAGACCATTCAGCCACTGAAGCATATGTAATAACTTACTAAAGGAATGATAATGGCGCGTTAGAAATCACTTTGACATTTTAAAAAGTTATTAGGTCTACTTATGCCTATAGCCCGCATGAGTGTGCGCGTAAACCAAACGAAAATAAGGTCTAGTCTAGTTTGTCTGTGAGAGGGTTGGAGTGCAAAACACAGCTGTTTTTTTAGGATAGTTTTTCATAAAGGATTTATACTTTTCTTCGACACTAATGTGGGTAGTTTAAAAAATAATATTTATTTAACTCTACCTCGTTATTTTAATTAAATGCTGGATACTCTGAACGAGTACTAAGGCCGGGCAAAAAAAGTTGATGTACTAAATAAATAATAATAATAATAATAATAAACAACTTACAGCCCGAATGTTGGTCCGGATGGGTTTCCCATCTATCCGGAGCAGCACGCAATCAGACATTAATCTGTTTAGTGTCAACCACCTGCACCATCTGGGAGAAAGTACATTTAGTTAATAAGGGAGTCCTGAACATGCGATAGTTTCCCTGTTGCGTTCTACACTGAATTCTACGAGTGAGTGAGAAAGAGCCTACTAAAGTTGCTGGAAAGCTACTTCACACTTCTTCCAGGGATCTTTTAAAGAAAGAAGTTTTGCTATGGATTCTCATCGATCGGTAAAAATCTGTTAACTTCAATTGGGTTTGAACCCGTGGAGGACCCCAGGGCACTAATGCCATCATTAAACAAGTATTTATCAGTAGTCAGGAATGTCTCAACCCTATTTATTATACATTTGCAAACGCCATTTTAACTTAAATATATAACCTCACTTTTATATTATCTTAATCATTAGTATTATGTGTTCTGTCTTACGACAGATCTTTTCATTTGGTCAGTGAGACTTTAACCTCCAATGCGCCCTTTCCTCTGCCTCCTCCTTCAGTTCTTCTTTCCTTCTAGTCATCTAGCATTTGAATCCTCCTCCTTCCAAAGCTCCTCTTTCCCTCGACCTTTCCTTCTTTCCTTCTAGTCATCTAGCATTTGACTCCTCCTCCTTCCAAAGCTCCTCTTTCCCTCGACCTTTCCTTCTTTCCTTCTAGTCATCTAGCATTTGAATCCTCCTCCTTCCAAAGCTCCTCTTTCCCTCGACCTTTCCTTCTAGTCATCTAGCATTTGAATCCTCCTCCTTCCAAAAATCCTCTTTCCCTCGACCTCTTCTTCTATGATGTCATTTAGTAGACAGTTCTTGCTAAGGATGTATCCGATCAAGTTTATTTTGACCAGAAGAATCACATCCAAAATGGTTCTCTTCTCACCCACTTTTCTTAGTACTAGTACATTAGTCCACCTGATCTTCTCAAGTTTTCTCCAACACCACATTTCACAGATCTTCAGGTGTTTACAGTAAACATTTAGTACAATGCTCAACTATGGTCTTGTGACTATTCGCTCGCATGTAATTATCTTATTAGTCTCAAGCTTTGACTTATAACATTGCTCACTAATTGAGAACGTTATGCTTGACAACCCTATCTACTGTCCAAAACATTATAAACTAATGGTTAAACAAGGCGTGTGGTCAGTTTGGAGCGGTATTTCCAAAAGTGGTACCAAACAGTGGTCGACAATTTGACACATTAGCTTCGAGGAATAAAGAATGTAGCGGTACGTCATGTTCGGGTACTTCCAAATGTTTGTGCAAAAACATATAAATAACAGCCAGAGTCCTCTGTCAGAGGTTTAGATAAATACACTTCAGTACGTGTATTTAATTTTTAATTCAAACTTAGATTTAAATTCTTCAAGTGGTAGCAGAATACATTTACAGGAGATGTAATTACGTTTTGTTAGTTAACAATATTTAAATCGGTGATTGTTGTATTATTAGACAGAAAATCTATACTCTACCTTTGGTAAAAGAGGTTGTTATTGGCTGTAAGAGTCTCATGTGTACACCCGACAAATCACATCACCTGCAAGACTATATGTTAATTTGCTGTTACTTTTGAAAGTTAAAACTTTCACAAAAAAAAGTTTTCTTTTTTCTTTTGACTATTTCTACATTATTGAAACATGGGCTTATGAAAATAAATATAAAATATAAATATAGTTTCCCAGATGATTCAAACATGCAGCAGCAACACATCAAACACATGAATGGACTTTATATTGTATATATGTATATAACATAACAGTATATATTGTTTTATATTAATTGAGATTTAATCTTCTTCTTTTCAACTATGTAGAAATGTCAGATACAAATTCTTTTACATAGTGGTAGCATCCTAAAATTTCTGAATCTAGTTTTTATTGTCAATTATGATATTTGAGTAGACCAACCAAAAAAATAGATTATCAAATAGTATTCAAATATCACTTG
The DNA here is from genome assembly GCA_902141385.1 of Timema californicum. NCBI lineage: Eukaryota > Metazoa > Arthropoda > Insecta > Phasmatodea > Timematidae > Timema > Timema californicum. The sequence continues at coordinate 80,623 of CABFOW010002356.1, forward strand.
AAGAGGCCTAAATATTTAAAACTTCTACTTCTACGTAAAACAAATTTGATCTCAATCTTGAAAATAAACTGAAAGATTACGTAAGTGTAATAAGTATAACTTAATTTTATTTTGTTAAGAATCAACTAGATTATAAGATATTTAACTTTTCTTATTGTTTTAATAGGAGATGAATTTGTCTGCAAGTCTGCTCCTTTATCTTTTCAGGCGACTTGCCAAATTAAAAGTTATCCATCGTGAGAGAGAGAAACATAATCTCTCTGTCCATGGAAAATGTTGGCATACTCTCATGAAGGAGAGGGTGATAAAGATTATAGACGACTGAATCTTGAGTCCTTGTACGGGAAACTTGCTAATTACTTCCTAATAAGGTTCGTATTTTGACCGCCCTCAAGGCCAGCTACGCTGTAGCTAACTGAATTATTTATATTATATTAAAAACACTTATAATTTTTTTTTCACAGTGACTTTTTAAAATTAAATTAAAGGGTATGTCCCTGATATCGGCTCTAGTTGATTTAATCTGCATGGAATCAATTTATTAAGAACGGGAATAGCAACAAACTGACACTTTTTACTACAAACATTTTAATTAATAGGATGAAACTTTTTACAAGACTACCCCCCTTAACTTTGTGTGGCTTACCTGCACTTTTTTTTATCTTACTAGCCATTAATAATAGCCGCATCATTGCTCCAACCAACTCCAGGTCGTCAGATCTGTGTTATTTATTTTACCAATTATATGTTATAACAATGTTTTATAAACATACGTGCGCGTGTGGGAAAGTGGTTCCTCCTACTTATTTAGTCTCAGAAAAACAGACGTAGGATTATAAACTAGTAGGCGTTCAAATCTCTAGTATTCCCCTCCTCGAGAGGCCAAGCTTCCGACCACTACCGCTAGATGTCTCTAAATCACGGTCGCAAACATGGCGGAGTATAACGCGAGTATGTTACTGCGGACGAAACAAGGTGCAGTAATCGAGTTCTGAACTGAGAAGAATATGTCTCTAATTGACATTCATCTGCGAATGGAGGTAGTTTACAGAGAGGACTGTGTACAAATCAGTACTGTTTGACATGGGGCTGCATGTTCTCGCTAGGTAGAGCCTGAAGGAGCCACTCCCGGTCTGAGTGACAAGCAACGGAGCAGGAGGCCACGGAATCACCGGAATCTTGTGGCCGGGCTCAATCAGAATCACCTTGTTTCTAAACAAGACCTGGTGGACCAAACTGGCATCTTGGTTCTAAACAAGACCTGGTGGACCAAACTGGCACCTTGTTTCTAAACAAGAACTGGTGGACCAAACTGGTATCTTGTTTCTCAACAAGAACTGGTGGACCAAACTGGCACCTTGGTTATCTACAAGAACTGGTGGACCAAACTGGCACCTTGGTTCTCAACAAGAACTGGTGGACCAAACTGGCATCTTGGTTCTAAACAAGACCTGGTGGACCAAACTGGCACCTTGTTTCTAAACAAGAACTGGTGGACCAAACTGGTATCTTGTTTCTCAACAAGAACTGGTGGACCAAACTGGCACCTTGGTTATCTACAAGAACTGGTGGACCAAACTGGCACCTTGGTTCTCAACAAGAACTGGTGGACCAAACTGGCATCTTGGTTCTAAACAAGACCTGGTGGACCAAACTGGCATCTTGGTTCTCAACAAGAACTGGTGGACCAAACTGGCATCTTGGTTCTCAACAAGAACTGGTGGACCAAACTGGCATCTTGGTTCTCAACAAGAACTGGTGGACCAAACTGGCATCTTGGTTCTCAACAAGAACTGGTGGACCAAACTGGCATCTTGGTTCTCAACAAGAACTGGTGGACCAAACTGGCATCTTGGTTCTCAACAAGAACTGGTGGACCAAACTGGCATCTTGGTTCTCAACAAGAACTGGTGGACCAAACTGGCATCTTGGTTCTCAACAAGAACTGGTGGACCAAACTGGCATCTTGGTTCTCAACAAGAACTGGTGGACCAAACTGGCATCTTGGTTCTCAACAAGAACTGGTGGACCAAACTGGCATCTTGGTTCTCAACAAGAACTGGTGGACCAAACTGGCATCTTGGTTCTCAACAAGAACTGGTGGACCAAACTGGCATCTTGGTTCTCAACAAGAACTGGTGGACCAAACTGGCATCTTGGTTCTCAACAAGAACTGGTGGACCAAACTGGCATGTCACGTGAATGGTTGCAGGAAATTACTGCAGATACGTGCTATCGTAAGTTGTGCGTGCGATGAGCACTTCGAATGATCACTCCCGAAATGAAACAGAGGTGGACATAAGCCGACAGATTTTGATCTGCCATGGATGTGAAGGCAGTGAGTTCCTCGACAACCGTTTCATAGTAGTTGAGAGCTGGATACTTCATTTGGAGTAACACCTTCGAGGACATCACTTCTGGTTGGACGATGAAGTCAAGTCAGAGGTTGAGTTGGGGTTACGTAGTCAAGATGTGAAATTTTACTGTGACAGTCATGAAACTAGTAGAACGTTGGCAAACGTTTGTTGACCGCAAGAGAGACTACGTGGGAAAATAACAGAAAATATGAGGCCAGTAACTTACCAGAAGGTTAACTGTTTTATTATATTAAAATATATAGATTCACATCTTTGCTAAAATTTAGTAGACATTACTTATCAATACTATCTGATACAGCTACTAAAATTAACCTTTATACTTTTACTTAATTATAATGTATATAGTATACATATTATTAATTTATTTCAGGTATTTAACGTGCACTTTCTGAGCCGAGGGATTTTAGTCAGCACACAATAATTTATATGCAGGGAAAGCTAGTTTCACATATCTTCCAGTTTTTTTTATATGCCAAAATTGGCATGGGACTGACGCGACGGCTTTACTTCCCATTTTTAGGAAGATGAAATACGGATTTTTATCATTCAAAACAAATCTTTCGGCCATGGTTGGGTTCGAGCCCACGATCATCGAATCTTGAGGCAAACACTTTATCCCAATACCACTGAGGTCAGTCGGTTTTTTTATTAAACTATACACATCAATCCTAATACATTATTAACTATACACAACTGGCTACGTCACAACATATACATATTGTTACAACAATGTTCAAACTTACTTGTACAAGTACTGGCTATTTTGAAGCACTCACAGTATATAAGGGGAAGATATTACAGAAGTAATGCACCCACATTGAGTGGAGAAGGATCAAGAAACTTTCTGAAACACACGCAGTCAATCACAGGTTTTAACATAATAGTTATACAAATGAATATTTTTTGTGGTAAGGAATAGGAGTTTTTAGATAAAGGAAAAGTACTCTACAGTCCACCCAGACTTTGGCTTCTCCGTCATCGACCATCAAGTATAGTGTGAGTCTAACGCCATAGGTTCCGTGAACACAAGTGCAAGCCTGAGGTAGGAGTGTTTAATTAAGTTTCAATTATTTTATTATTAATACTTATTTTATTTGTTTGCTTAAAATTTTTAATTATATTATTTAATTTATTAAATTCAAATAATCCAGAATCCCAAAATACGGGGGTAGTATAAAAGTTTCCTCCCAAAATGCCGATGATTTTTTACAATAAAGCCAATACTTCTGATGAAAAGACATTTATTTTAACTTGTTATAAACAGTATTGGTAAATTTGACCTTTAAAGGTAAAATTGTTGATATTTCTAACTTATATAATAAGGCTCCCGGTGTGTATCTGTCCTAGACTAGGTAAGCCAGGGTTCATTCCTGATTGGCTCAATCGAGGATTAGTTAAGTTTCATGTTTTATTTTCTTGTTTCTAATACCTTGCTTATTTTGTATCTATTCATTCAAACTTAGATATATCTAAAAATAAGTTTTAGTAATTTGGTCAATTTTTAAAATTATATCGTTGTAGGTTTATAGTAAGAAAAACATCCCAAATTAATTCCATCGAATACATGCATGGGAGGACCAAACACTAGCCTAGCGTTCGTTATCTGTAAATATTCCCTTTCAAAATGAGCTTCTCTCAATATCAAGAATACGAAATTAACTCTTCATTAGTCTGCCGATGAGGGGAAAACGAGGTTAATCTTGTCGGGGTGCATAGAGGGTAATTTTTCCGAAATATTTTCCCACTCTAACTTCACGCAAATACGGTTGCAAATTCTCTAAATTGAACCTTCTTATTCCCTTAAACATTAGAGTAATTATTACATAGGCGTACAAACCGAACGGCTAGTAAGACACGGCGCTAAATATATATATATATATATATATATATATTTATATATATTTAACGCTACGTCTTACTACCCGTTTAAGCTATGCGCATGTGTGCAAATTACCATTTTCTAATGTGTTATAGTCAAGGAAAATTTAATCTAAGGAAATTGTACCCACATTTTCATGGAGAGAGAGTGAAAAATCATTTAGAAAAAAGTTTCATTTGATTCAACTTGTATTAAAACATTGAAAATTCCGTCATAGGTATTCCAATNATCAGAATGTAATCGTCTCCAGTAAAACATAATCGCAAGGAAAGGTCAAATGGGTTTGTTTTATGATGGTTAAGTTGGGGAAATAGGTGCGGGGTTACGAACACGTGACCCGCCTTGCAGCAACGCCTCGATCTTCATATACAGAGAAAATATTCTGGACTCACTCCATTTTTTACTATAAAAAATATTATATTTTCCAATAGGGGTGACGTAGTGCATGTTGAGTCAGTGTGGTGTAGAAGTGGTCTAAGAAACACTGTTATTTTCAACACACTTCACTTTGTTTATTGATTGTTTTTTAGTGGGAAATTTTGGACGTACACCTTTGTTTTACACCGCTCGGGATATATGCACTTATATTAATAACATAAATAGCTTGTCTGTCTGCCATGAGAATTGCGCAATATCTATCACACGCAGAGTCGTGACATTTTAAAATTAGTAACCCCTGTGCACAAACGTGTGCATCTCGAAACCATGATTTCTCTATTTGGATTAGATGTTTTAATTAATTAAAAACCGGGTCAGAAGCAATAAAATGAACAGGTTTATTTTGTTTGAAGCGAAGCAAAGCAAAGCGTAGCCCGGGAGATAGCCACGCAATACATGTTGTTGTTACCCCAGCCGACGCCAGATACTTCTTCTAGTCCTCTATACTTTGACAATAACATTGTGATAGTAGAAATTAAGAGGAAATGACTAAGCTGATTAATTTGTAAGTATATCACTAATTTTGAAGGTTAATAGTTCAGAATGTTTGTAAATATAGTAACTTATAACAAGTTCCCGGTGGTTCCTCTGTAAAATCATCATAAGTTTACATCTGCATGGAAACCATGATATGTGTACAGCGTAAAGTTTTTAATATTCTTTACGTGATAAGCTGCAACAAATTCTTCAACGATCCAATTGTATATATTAATAACTATAATTTAAATGGTATGAGGAAGGTAGAATAAAGAGAATATATGCCCCCATTTTTATGTAGAAAGAGTAGGAAAAAATGTAAAATAAAACAATCTCGATACGCGGGTGTGGTATTCAATCCCTGACCCTCTCGTCCCTGACAAGACTACACTACCCTGACATTTAGATTGCGTGCCCACCTTTACTGGTAACACAAACTTTAGCACTTTGAGTATGGATACCACTTCTTTGATTTTACCTGACAGCTATGAAAAGTTAATAGACCGAACTAGGTATCCCTGGGGAAAACAATATGATTTGAAAAACTGAAAAACAAATGTTTAGCTGCTGTCACTTTTGAATATCAAAACTTAGGTCTATACAAGACACATAATATATTACACTTTTATTTATTGTTGACCCATCTAGGCCCAGTGTTAGTTATTATCTTTTATAAATAATCAATATTTATCAATATTGTTAAAATTGCTAGGGTTAGGTAAATTATTGTATTATTGTAGCCTTACCCTTGCATAAGGATTGTATTATGACGTAGCCTGACAACATCAGGAGAGGGAGTGCAAAAACTTGTAGGCCTACATATAATGAATAGCTTTACATTATATTTCTACTCACAAAGACACGTAAAATAATAACCTACTGACATTATCATTTGAAACTTTTTTTTTAATTTACACAATTAAAACAATAAAAGGGGAAAATATTAGCAAATATGTGTTTAAACTTTGTACCATCATATTGTTTGTTTTGTTCATTTGTTTATGCATGAAAAGTCAGCTTTATAGGCTTTTAAGCAGTTATCCTTTTTTAGTGTAAACTATCGCAAACTATCAAGACCTAAACTTTAAAGAACCAACAGGGGGAAAACAATACAAAATTGACCTAAGCACTTACACGGACCTTCTTGATAGAATCTGTTGATGACCTGACGAACAGAATATATTGTAAAATCATCAAAACTTCTACAGATCCATTTTCTTGTTATATAATAACTGCACTTCACAGAGTTTTTTCAAATAAAATAAAAATCTTAAAAATTGAGGTCTAGCTTAGTGGTCAACACAACACAATCTAGAAGTTAAAATAAATATTTTATTGTCTTGATACAAAGATTTCATTTTATAATAATGTTTATTGATTACTGAGAAACACTCGCTATTTTTCATATCACACGCTTCAATATTATATTGTACAAATAAGTATTTAAAGATCATTAAAAATCGCCTACTTTCCAAGGATAACACGCTCTCAAACCGAACTAATATTCACAAAAGTTCACACGAATTACTAGTTAGCCAAATTAAAAACAAAAACAAAAAAAACACTGTAATATTAAAATGTGTAATAAAATTACTAACATTAGCTTAGATACGCCTAAATAATTAAACAATAAAGTATTTTTTCCCACTTCAAATTGTGGACAAACGCATACGGTTTTATTAATTGTGTTTTATACGATATTTAACTTTTATAATGTATATTTAAAATTGTTAGAGTTTCGTAATAAGAATAACCGTCGGTTGTTTTGAAAGTAACGTTTGTTGTTTAATAAAAATTAGTTATCAAAAGCAAGAGCTCGTTAAGAGCGGCTCTACTTTAAAAAACAAATATGGCGTACTAAAATGAAATGATACTGACGGTTTATGAAGTAGGCAACTTTGTTGGCGAGGGAATGGGGACTGGTATTAATACTCGTGTTTACAAAATTTAAACTTTGTTATTTCACAAACATTTTGTGTGTCTTTATTATCACAAACCATTTATTTATGTTAGAGATACGAGAGGCCAGTTATAAAAATAAAAAATAACTTAATATAACACAATTTAATGTGTAATTTCACGCTCTATTTAAACTGTAGTTACCACAAAAGTTGAAATAAAAAATAGAATGGATTAATTAGACTATTATTTCTTTAATTTGATTATGGAAAATACAATTCTACTATAATCCTCAGGGAAGTACTTTTAAAAGTGATTGATAATATTTTTTAGTGAAAATAATATTAATACTTAACAAATAATAATTATTTCCAAATATGTAGATAACAGTGACCTTCAGACAATATTGGCATTACTTGTAGCTTCTGTTAGCCTCTTCTAGTTGTCAGGCAGCACCAAAAAAGCCATAAATAACCTATAACTTAATCTATGGATGAAAGGAAATATTGTAGCTTAAGGAAAATGCACCAACAATAGTCTAGAAAGAGTACTACAAATCCACCATGGAAATAACAGAACACCACCACTATACTTCCAGTTGATACTTTAACCATTTATATGCATTTACATATATATTTTGTGGTACATTATTTTTATATTCCAAAATTAGGTGTGTGTGTATATATATAAGGAAAAGTAAAAATAAACCAATAGACGTATATTTAATGAAGAAAGCCCCTTTCCGCCTCCTTAGTGAAAGAGAAAAATTTTTGAAGAATCGATTATATCCACATTTTTCCTCTTTCCCTTGGTCAGCTTTCTCTATCTAATTTCCACTTATTAGTTTATTTTTCCCTTTTATTTGTTTTTACCAATTTCCATTATTATAAAATTATTTAACTATTAGGATGTCTCATTCTTTAATATTAAAATTAGGTAAATAATCAATCATACTGTCACGTTATTTGCCACCCTACTGTGTATTTCTCTATATTTTTCTAATTTTTTAAAAATAATTTCCAACTTATTTTCGTTTGAATTAAGCACTTCAAAGTTCGGCCACTGTATTGCCGGCCTGACAAATAATACTATTTGCATACATTCCATAACATAGAAGGATGGAAGGAACAACGCATAACATTGTTTTAAATAATTTAACTAAGGAATTTTGATTTAAGGAATAACACTTACCTTTTATTAAACATATTAATTATCCTTCTAAGAAGTTTGTTGACTCTTCTTTAATTTGTTGGCCATGACTTTTTTCAACGCATGCGCAGATCTGTCAAACAAGTGAGTGGTGGGTCTCGTGATTGTAAAAGAAGAAAACAGAAGAAACAAGTCAAGATTTAAAATAACTCCAAACTAGCACGCTTTTCAATTTTGACAGATCAAAATAAACATTTTATATCTTTTATAAAAACATTGTTCACATTCTTGGGCATATATTTCAATATTTATATTAAACCTGAATTGTATTTAATTTTTACCCCTAGTCCATAGCCAACCTTTTATATTTTGTTTTAATATATTAGTTTTCTTTTTGGACTTGAAAGTAAAGAATAGAACATTTTTAAATTTGATTTTGGAAGACATTCTAGAGTAGACTGGGTCTTCTTCCTCCGTGTTGGTCTAACATGGAGCCAAATATGTGGAGCTCTTAATTTAAATTATTTTTTAAAGTGAACTAATGGTTGTAAATTAAAGTACAAGTAGCAAATGGAAAGCTAAGTATATGTGCAAGAACTACACTGTTTATTTTTGTTGAAATTGTGGAAGAATTAGCATTACTAAAGTTAAACAAATGTCTGAATTTGGTGTCGTTTCAATATGGACTAATTCATTGGTGAGGTCAAGCCAACTCTTCAACTTTAAATTCATATTTATTCTTCTATCAAAAATCTGAATTCATGTAAGAACTTTCATAAAGACAATCTGATTAACATTTCATTTTATGTATATATATATATGTGTGTATATATATTATTTTATTGATTTTTGTTCCTCTTCTTTTTCTTCGTTTCAACAATACTATATTTATTTTGTCAAAATTAGAATTATAGCTATCTGAAATTTCATAAGTATGATTGGGACGTGGTACAGAGGGAAACAATAATAAATCCACCAAAGTTCCAATAATGTTTTTTTATACATTTATTTGTATTGTAGTCTAAATTACATTTTATTGCAACAATTCATTTTTATTTTAAATTGTTCATGTTTTTATTTCAAGTATTCCCCAGGGGTTTTGAGTGTTGAGAGTCGTCGTGCCACTATCTTAATTAGCCGAGGTAAATGTTTTTATTTTTGATTATTATTTTTCTCCTAGATCCTAGGAGTGGCGCCCAAATAAAAACAACACAATTTTATACATCACACACAACTCTTGTTATGTAAACACTATTCGAAATACACTGATACTAGACACAGAAAAATATAATTTATATAAGACATTCTTTTTTTTCACAACGTTAAAATACCTTTTTTGTTTAGAAAAGTAAAGCAACTTTTCAAAGATATCATAAATTTATTATCTACAATACTGTTTTTATGTGAAGGTTGGGTTTAAAATCCCGTCTTTGAAAGTACTGATGACCCCCGCCCCCCAATGTGATCATATTTCTTCAAAATTCTGACTTCCTAATCCTTACCATGTTATCGCAATTAGTAGTTCTACATTATGATTATGGACAACACGAGTAGTATTACGTAGTGAGAGGAACATATTAATAACATAGAACAAACAAACTGTAAGTGTATTAAACTACCCCATCTCTTACTTCCACATACTGATCAAGAAAATGGTGGATACTTTACGGCAACTGTAAAGACAATAATTAAAATACCAATAATTTAATTTAATCGATTTTCCGATGCCTGAATATCTGAATGAAAATCTCTTCTTGGTCATAGCTTGTAACATTCGAAAGGTGTAAAGTTCATCTTGAACAATTGCAACCCCAACAATTTGGGCCTATCACAAGCCGTGGATGTGATCGCGTGGTCTAAGGTTTCAGACTCTCATTGCGGTTGATGGCTATGTCGGAGTTATAATACCCGACAAGTAAATCGTGGGTAGTGTTCAATATGACCTACCTCTGGACTTACCACCTTATTCCCGAGAGGGCGCGAATAAACTTTACCTCGTTACATGCCGTTAATAACTGTTAAATAACACGTACTTTTTAAACAAAAATATTTATTATCAACATTTAGCATTAAGGGGATCAGCTATACGCATTGTAAACTTTTGGGCGTCCCACAATATATTAATATTATTACAAAATATGGTTTGCTTTGAAATGTACGCAAATCTACTAGCAATTCTTCATACGACTTTATAAACAACCCTACACCTGTTTTGATGGGCACAGGGTCTAACTCGCTACTCTCGTGTTAGACTAGACCACCTATTACGGGGAGATCGGGGTTCGACTATCGGTAGATTGGCTTTCCAACATGGGTTTCCACTCTCCTTCCACGCGTATGCGGGTACACTTCCGCTAAGTATAACATTCCTAATCCTAAAACCACCTGCGTAATTATTATATACTCGTACCACCCGGTGCTGTGCAAATAAACAAAACCTTATGTTGTAAACATTTTGACTTTTTAAATATCTATAAATTGATCAGATTAGCTCATTGGATCGTTTTACGCAAATTATAATATTTCTGAAAAGGATGAAAAGGTTATAAATAATAATAAACTGGAGGTGTATATATTCACATCAGAAAATTCCAAGTCATTTAAAATTATTTGAAGTAGTTTCCAAGCGCACAGTTAATTAGTAACATTGTAAAGCATTCCCCCCTTCAAGAAATGAAAATGTGTATTATGAAGTTTGCTTTTATTTAGCTAGTGAATGTCTACCTTTAATTTAAAGTGTTAGTTTTCAAGTTACTAATCGTCTCATTGTTTTGGCCCCACTCTGTAGAGTACCACACGTCTCCTTATCTCATTCGACATTCTTAACATGGTAACTTGATTAACGTACGACCATTTCGTGTATTCTAGAAGTAATACTATTCAATTGTTTGAGTTCCTTATACAATTTATTGGTTTCTACAGTAACGAGAGTATACAAGCACTCGATAATATAACTTTAGTAAGCACCAAATAACCAGGATCACCCCGGCCTTTGTAATGATATGGAATTATACATCTCAATAACTTATTATTCACATCTTTATTCAAAATTACAATATTTAAAATGAGAGCGGGTAGTAAGATTTATTTGTGTTAAGTTGTTAAGTTGCAAGGTATGGCGACATCCTTCTACGTCTCTGTTTAAAAAGACAACGCAGTTTTGTGGACAGAAACGCACCTGGATGACCACGCCTTTTTTTCTTTTAGGGAGTTTCGAGAAGGAAATGTCGCTAGATATACCCCTTCAGGGTACGTATCTCTTCACTTTCCTTCCTGACGAGGAGCCGTGTGGGTGGAATCTGAGTCTGTGACATCTTAATCTGTGTTCTAAATCTCACGTGTCGGGAATTATCATGCATACAACGTAATAGTCGGGCTTTTTATTAAAATCTACAACGTGTGAAATATCTAACAAAAAACTGTTTATATACTTAAAATAAAAAAACTATAAAACTCCAGAACTTTTAACTTATACAATAATAGATAATCTCTTTTTAATCATTATAATACATAGCAGCAAACTTGGACCCAATTAGATCGTTACATCAAATGTCACCCTAATGGTGGCGGACGAACATGAATATATCAGGCTAGATCTTTTGACCGCTACACCTTTTCAACAGGAACTAGACTATCACACTAAAGGTGTATGTATAGAATCACTCATTAGGCGGATGGTCAGCAAACTAAGGTTATAAATACTTAGCATTGCCTAGATCTCACATACCCACTTTAGTGGCCGAATGGTGTAAGGATCCACTATGGTGTTGAACTGGCCTGCTGATGACGATGAGATAGGGGTTCAAATCCCGGTCGGGTCTACTGAGGATGGTTTTTCCTAAATTGTCCCACTATCCTTCCATGCAAATGCGGGTATATTATATATAGAATACTTCCTTCCTCCTCGCTACATGATAAGAATAACGACCATATATTCGTACAAGCTGAACAGTTAGTTAAAAACGTTGTTAAAAAAGCCCACATATTTTTAAGATTGATCTTGCCGCCTTCAATATCGCGTTCACTTTTTAGGAGAAACATTCAAAATTTCGAATTCTACAATATATACAGTACATATTGCCGATTTATATTGTGGTATTAATTTATTTAATTTGATGTTTTACCAGTATGGTTTAAAAATAACGTGGAATTGAAGATAATGTAAGTAAATTAAGCAATTATAAATAAAAATTTCATATAAAAAATGTGTGAACAAGATATTAACTAGATATAAACCCACTAAATTCTACAAACTAAAATTCATTAATACATAAAGCGCCAAAAGTAAGAATATTTTGATTAATAAAATAGTTGGTAGTGCCAAATTAACCGTCAGGTCTAAGGCTAAGACTATGAAGGTCATTTGAATGACATCCCACATGCATCTAAGAACTGTTCTCATTCAATTGAACTTAATGTTCTATAACTATTAGCACCGCGTCTTACTACCCGTTCGGGTATTACGCACTTACGCTAATGTTTAATGGTTGCGTGATTGTGAGATGAAATGGAGGACCTACAGTTTAACGTGGGATCCGAACCATGGCGGAGGCCTGTAATTCCACACATTCAACCAAATGTATTTTCAGAGGTGAAGTAAGGGTTTGGCAATCAGATAAATCTGTTGTCGGGAGCGAGGATTGAGCCCCGGATCTCTAGCACAGAAGTCATACACCTTACCACCAGACCGCCAGGTTACCCTAACTTCATGTCCTCGGCCTAAAATGTCATAGTTCTTATATTGAAGTATCTATTTATAAACTACTCAATCAAATAGTTATTCTTTAACAAGGTCCAAAGCCTGCGTCGGTGCACGAATTGTTTGAGACGTCATTTCGTAATCGAATGAACTGCTGATGATGGGGAGTGAAAGGGGTTTGTCATAAATCATTTTATACTTGCCATTCATGCAAATGTGGACAACTTCTTACAAAAGTTCGGCCTTCCTTATCTCTAACACATTCGCGAAGTTAGTTGGGATCAAGACCGAAAACATGGTCCCAATAAAACGTTATAAAATAACTGAGGATTATTTTGATTGGTTTTGAAACTTCATAGCTGCCGTTACCATAATAAATACTACAGTGTGTGAATATTTCTCTTCGAGTAATCGGTTCCAAGGCCGTACGACGGATTCCAAGAGCAGTTGAATGTTTCTCGTCGCCTTGTCTTAGACCGGTCTGCTTCTCATACGTGGCTGAGCTACGATGATTTTGTTTCAGAAGGGCCTGGTTGACTTAACCCCCTTCGAGAACTATTAGTAGTTCCTTCACCCAACGAAAAAAAGGAAGGGTTGAGGAAACTAGACTAAAGAAAAATGAGTATAAAACCAACCAGGAAAAAAAAAAAAGAGTAAGGAAGTGGGCGTAGCAGAGGGAAAAAAGGAATATAGGAGGAATGTATTTTGAAGAGGGGTGGTTCCATTGGGAATATCCTGCAACAATGATGGTATGAGGGATAAAGGAGGATCGTTAGAAATGTAACGCTTCTGGTTCCGCCTGAAAAGTAGTTCGTCGTATGAATGGGAGTACGATTTCGTATTTCCTCTGATAATCGAACAACATTCATCAGGGCTTTACTCTTTACATAAATATGTTTATAATTTTTTGGTAAATTTAAATACGCCTCAGAGCCTTTAAATAAACAAAGCTAAAAACATGCATTTCACAAATAATTTATTCAACGTGAAATTTAAATAATTCTATTACTATAATAAATCAAATGTTCTAATTATACATATTGATTGTCGGTATAGTTTCATGAGTACAGGTTCTGATATTATCTATAGAGCTTGATATGTTTAAAATATATTCAAACAATTTAGCTAATAGCTAATGAATGGAAGTTTTCCTCGAACTAAAGTTAAGACAAGTAGTTTACGTCTGGTATGAATTAACCAATTTTAACAAAACTTAAAACCTCTAGCCTGTGTTTGAGTGTGCTTTGATTTGGTTTAATAAAAGTAGGTTTATTCCCTTGTATTGCTATTTTAACAAAAGTAGTATTAATCTAAGGATTAGGAACAAGGAAGATGGTTCATAGGGAATGTAGCTGCATCAGCGTATAATCAGGATGGCAAAACAAGCCACGCCGTGGATACGTGGTCTAAATGTTTAGCTCACCTAGTTTAGTTTGCTCCCAAGAGGGAGATTAAGGCTTGTTTCCTGATCAGTTGTATTAATTGTGTTTCAAATAAAAATTGTTTCCAACTTTTCAAACACGCATATTAGGTTATTTTACTATAAATTCGAATATCTTCACACTTATCTCCATACTAAAATTATATGCGTATAAATAAAATGGGCATTGACACAGCTGACAGAATAGGATTAAAATAAAATGGTAATACTAAAGTTAAGTGCATAGTATGCTCTCTGATGGAGTTCGAGCACCAAACTTACCAGCATAGACTTCAACCAAATCTGAACTTCATTTGACTGCTTGGTAACCTTTTGTTAGCTAATGGTGTTTAAATTATAGGCCTAGATGATAATTGAAGTAGACAGTATAATCTGCGCAAGGACACCTATCTGAAAGATGGAGGGATAGGTGAAATAGATAGTATAGTCTGCGCAAGGTCACCTATCTAAAAGAGGGAGGGATAGGTGAAATAGATAGTATAGTCTGCGCAAGGTCACCTATCTGAAAGAGGGAGGGATAGGTGAAATAGATAGTATAGTCTGCGCAAGGACACCTATCTAAAAGAGGGAGGGATAAGTGAAATAGATAGTATAGTCTGCGCAAGGACACCTATCTAAAAGAGGGAGGGATAAGTGAAATAGATAGTATAGTCTGCGCAAGGACACCTATCTGAAAGAGAGAGGGATAAGTGAAATAGATAGTATAGTCTGCGCAAGGACACCTATCTGAAAGAGAGAGGCAAATAGATATTTGGTAGTAAACTACAACATTTGTGTACCTTGTTCTCTTGATTCATAAACACTATTCGAAAAGTTATCTTTGAAGTTAAAATACATATTTCAATATTGGTGATGAAAGCCAACAATCGACTAGTAACGAAGAATCAATCACGATAGTTTCTAGGATTTACTTGATGCGCTGAGAGCTTTTTAAATTCTGTATTACTCTTCTTACTGCCTGTTTCACATACTAAAAGAGGTAATATAATGGCATATGACGCTAATGATTAGTTTGAAAGATTTACACCCACACTCATCCAGAAACAGTTTTTTTAACTCGACTATAAAATACTTTCCATTTTACTTGGCCTGAATTCTAATTTTGCTCTCCTGAAGCAGAGACAAAATATATTTTCTCAGAGTGATGTGTAGAGTCGGAAATTCCATTCTATTCTGTGCCTACCAAGACATAATACCTTTTCAACGTTCATTTACTAGGTTAGGCAAGAGAAAGACAAAACTATAAATGTAAATGAGTAGAATGTGAGAATAATAAATAAACCGCCTTGGAACGGTTTTTTCTGTCTTCTCTTGACTGATGTTAACCCGGGTCTGACATACGTACGGTGACCATACGTACTGTTTTTTGCAGTACAGTACTGTTTTTTGGGATGATGTCCTGCTGTCCTACAGAGCATGCGATAGTACAGCAAAAGGTACTGTTTTTAAACCAAGTACTTCCAAAAATACTTCGTTTTAAAGTAAGATAAAATAATATTTTTAATTGAACAGCGCCAGTGCAAGGAACATCATCCTTGAGCATTTGGCAAACACTCAACACATGTGCTGCGCTCTCTCGAACAAGATTTGAACTTCTGTTTAGCTCTGTGTGATAATACCACCTAACCTACCGTTTTTCATGTCTTACACGTACCCTTTTTTCGGGCTTAATTTGTTTTCTTTGTCTTCAGCTGTCTCGACAAAAAACTTATTAACTTCTGATTTTTTTTTCTTTTGCTGCTAAAGAGGGTACTTTTGCATACCATATAATTAAACGTATGCAGAGTTTTGGTTCCCATGACTGTATGTCGAAGCTGGTAGCAGGTATGTTTGAACCGAAGTTCTTCTCAGCCCGCACTAAAACGGAAGCAATTGTAAAAAACGTTTTAGCGAAGGAGGCCCAGGAGAGATTGAATATTGATTTAGGAACAGCACATTATTTCAGCGTTATGATTGATTCTTCCAATCACCATAACATTAAAATAGTGCCATTGATGGTACGATATTTTGACTGTACCCAGGGAGTAAAAGTTAAGCTTCTGGAACTGCAAGACCTTCCTGGAGAAACATCTGAGCAGTTACATAGCTACGTTTACTCTACCATGTTTTCATTAAAATTAGTGGAGAAGTGTGTTGGTCTTTCTGCAGACTGATGCCACACTAGAATATTTTGAGCTGCTTGAGAAATTGAAAAGCAGAGAAAATGCTGTATTCTTGTCAGTGAAAGTAAGAATCTGTCTTAGCAGCATTGAAACAGTCAACGAGGTGAATTACAAAAGCGATTTTTCTACAAAAGCTAAGGCTTTCTACTCGGGTTGCATTGCATAATTGGACAAATGGACTGCTAATCTGCAACAGTTAAAACTTTTTGAATGGGTCAGATTACATGAGCAAGTTACGTGGGAGAAGGTACTGGCTTTGTATGAAGCTTTCAAAGATACCATTGGCTCTACTGTAGATGAAGATGGTCTTTTTGATGAAATTACAGCGTTAACAAACTTTCTAGATGGGGACAAAATTCCTGAGTGGAATGAGAGTAAAATTCATATTCAAACCAAGTGGTTGGAAGTGTTTACTTTTATGAACAACAAGCTTCAATCTCTTAAAAACCTGCAGTTGCTATGTGAGTTTATACTTTGACTGCCTGCCACGAGTTCTTCAGTTGAGAGACTTTTTTCAATAATAAATAACTACTGGGGGAGTGAAAAAACCTAAATGGGTATTGGGACATTAAAGGCTGTGATGCAGGCTTACACAAATTTTGACGAAACTTGTATGGAAATGTTCCAATATCTGAAATCTAAAGAAAAGCTTCTAAAAGCAATTCAGAGCTCAGATAAATATGAATGTTATGATTATGAAGCAAAAGCCGGCACAAGTAGTTCCTAAATTGTTATTTTAAAATTCACTTTCTCTTTATTGAATTCTTAAGTACTGTAGTCCTATGTTTTATTTACCAATGGGTTTGTACACGTGATTAGTCCTAAAATATTTATTTTTACAAGTTATTTTTTTTAGAAGTTTTAGGCACAAGTATTTTCTACAAAAAGACTATGCACACAATAATAAAAGCTAATCTAATAATGGATGTATATAGTTTGGACTTTATGTAACTCGCTCTCTTAAACTAGTATTCAAAAGTGAACTTTAATAAATGGTTTTATCTTTACTAAACTATTTTTATTTCTCTATTTCTATTATGTTTATTCTATCTACTCTATACATAAGTTATACACGCACGTCACACACCATGATACTCGTATATGTGATATATTTTAATGTCCTGCTTTTTCTATAAAAAATTATGGTCACCGTAGACATACGTTCATCTCGTCATCAACAGTTTTTCCCTTCCTTAAGGTGATCACGACTTGACTGATGTTAACCCGGGTCTGACATAGGTTCATCTCGTTATCAACAGTTTTTCCCTTCCTTAAGGTGATCACGACTTGACGAGTCTTAAGACAGCTAGATTCCCACCACACATAACTTGCTAGATCAAACTTGAGGTGAAGCACTGTAAACTAATTTACAAGTTGAAAGTTGGCCGACATGCTCCTGCACTCCTACCAAACTCACGGGCGTAGAGGGAGGGGGGGGGGTGAAATTCCTCTTCTTGTTGTGCTATGCGCGGCCTAGGAAACTTAACCCTCCTGGGAAAGCGTAATGAGTTTTAATTCTATTTAGATGGTGCTAGTACACCCGGGAAAATTTTCTTTAGTGAGTCAAATCGCGCAAGGAGATTATTTCCTTTCTCTTTTAGCCACTTTTCCTCGGTGTCTCTAACTGCCTTTAATAAGGGAGATGAATCACTACCCCCCCGCCCTTTAAATCCCATTATACTCTTTCTTCCTACCTCTCCTCATCCTCTTTATACAATTTTTTTTCTCACGCTTGGAAACCCGCTACCCCCCTAACATTTGCTCTTCTTTTGTTTTCGCCCTTGTCAAGGAAATGTGCTTCCAAGGGACACAGCTTTTTAGAAAGTTGTTCTTCTCCTTGTGTTTGTCTTCAGCGCTTCGTATTCTGCCTTTATTCTTCCGACACCATTCACTCTAGCACCGAACATATTGGGGAAAATTTCAACAGATGATTTGGCCAAAATTTATCTGACATATTGTATGGCCCCTTTCTCCCTCTCGACCAAATGGCTTACAGAGGGCGTCTTTCTTAGTCAACAGTTCTATTACAGTGTTTGTTTTTTCTAAATTTTGATTTGATCATTTGCTTTAACAATGTGTAAATGTTGTAATAAAACAAACTTGTTTAATTTTTGGATTATGTTAAGTAAAATGGTGATGCAATACAAATTTGTATTATATTTCGTTAATTATTATTGTTAGAGTTGAAGCCATTATTATTTTACAATTTCCCATGTAATGTTTTCCAAACTCAAAATGGGAGAGGGATATAGCTATATATATATATTTACATTCAACTGTGGAGGTGGACCTGTCATTAGTAAAATAATTGTGAAGATTTATTATTTTTTGCTGAACAATTCCTGCTTGTGTTTTCAAACTGTTACAGGATATTTTGTTCTAATTTTTGACTTTATTTTCCTTAAAGATCTAATTACCTAATCCACTTAAATTTACAATATTATGATAGTAACACTTTAGTTTCTGTGACTGTCCAAAATGATGAGGTGATACTCTCAGTATAGGTGATATTTAGCTGTTATTACACGATGAACAAGGGGCTGAAAGCAAAATATTATATATACAGGAAGATATGTCTATTGGCCTACAAATTAAATATTACCTGTCAGATTGTATTTTCTGTGATGGTTAAGGAGTAGGACTAATATATATATAACCACATTTAAAAATATTTTGTCGATCTTTAAGATGACTTAAATAATTTACAGCTATTCTATCAGCTTACTGCCATTATAAAAGGACAGGGAAAGCTGTGTGACTTTGAAGTTCACGTGATCCCCTCACCAAACATAAACATTTTATCTTTGGCCACGGTGGTGTGATAGTATAAATCTATATGATATATTAATATTTTATTGGTGACCTGGTGGTCTAGGGGTAAGGTGTCAGACTTCTGTGCTGGCGGCCGGGGTTCAATCCTCGGTCCCGGCAAAGATTTATCTGATTACCAAACCCTTCCTTCACCTCTGACAAGACATCTTGTGAATGTGAGGAATGCCAGGCCTCCACCGTGGTTCGGATTCCACGTTAAATTGTAGGTACTCCATTTCATCTCACAATCACCCTACCATTACACATTAGCGTAAGTGCGTATAACCCGAACGGGTAGTAAGACGTGGTGGTAATAATAATAATAATAATATTTTATTTTGATTCTTGGATTATAGTGTACTTTACCCAGGTTAAAATAATCAAGACTCGCTAATTGTCAGAGTTGTTATTAGGTTACACACATAACCTTCTTTTTTTGTTTCCTAAATAATATTAAGCTTCCAACACATTTTGTCGTCTTGTGAAATTTATCTTTTGCAAGAATCCGATTTATTTTCATTGTATTTTTCCCCCATTTGTCACATAACTAGATCTGTGATCTTCATCTAACCACTTATCCCTACTATAGTGACTGCTCCGCCGGCCATTATACCGTTGCCAGTGTCACCCCCAGGAGGGAGGGCGGTGCCCCGAAACACCACGACAATATGGTATTTCATTATGGTTTATATAAAAATTAATTATGAATAAGTACAAACTCAAGGTTCATACTATCATATTTTTAATTCATAATTGAGGTTTTTATGCTAATCTAACCTATTTAGATAGCACCCATCTCAAAATGCAAACTGCGTGACAGAATATTTAAGAAATCTTATATCCATTACTGTTTACAACCGCTTGTTTTCTGTTTTTTTATTCAAGCCATATATTTTCCACTACCAGCTTGATAGTCCTGTCGTAGCTTGATATGCCTTATAATCTAACTTAAGACTAGAACAGACACAACATCCAGTCCCCCGGTCATTAATTCACAACTGTAGAAGGTTGAGCCCACACTTCAACAATTATACATTTCTCGTCTATGCCAGGAATTGAACCCGGAAACCTTAGTTCAATAGACAGACACGCTAAAAACTAAGCTAAGGTGTCGGATTGGTGAAGCTTTAAGAATTTATTGGTGTAAGTTTGGTCCCATTTAAAATAATACCAGTTCTTTGGTACAAAATTATTATTATTATTATTATTATTATTATTAGCAGCGCGTCTTACTACCCGTTCGGGTTATACGCACTTACGCTAATGTGTAATGGTAGGGTGATTGTGAGATGAAATGGAGGACCTACAGTTTAACGTGGAATCCGAACCACGGCGGAGGCCTGGCATTCCTCACATTCACAAGATGTCTTGTCAGAGGTGAAGGAAGGGTTTGGTAATCAGATAAATCTGTGCCGGGACCAAGGATTGAACCCAGGCCGCCAGCATAAAAGTCTGACACCTTACCCCTAGACCGCCAGGTCACCTTTACAAAATTATTAATTTTCTGTAACGCCTAAAAGCTGCTAGTATGATTTCGCTTAAGATTAATATATATGTCGAGAAACCTTTAAAGTGGACTATTTTTTAAAAGTATACCATATCATATACTGTTTTCAAATCAAATTTAACTCTCTAATTTAATCAAAAATTTAAGATTAAACTTAAACAAACAATATTTTAGATTAAGTTTACCTTTAACAATAAATTTATTGCAGTTATTAATAACAGATACATACATATAATTAGGTATTTTCACATATACATATATATATATATATATATATATATATATATACATATATATATATATATATATTTATTTGGCTTGGAGAGTTTCACTCCTACCTTACCTTGACTGATTACACTATGGCTCTATCTTACAATCTTGTAACCTTTAGGGTAAACAAAGTTTACGTGAAACTATTTTTAACTTTAATACACTTTTACACGTGGTGTTAATTTGGGAAGGATCCCGAGTGAAATTCTCTCCGGTCACTCTCATAAAGTGTATTTATCCTATCTTCCCTGAGGTTTCACTTGGTCGCGCATGGCTGGTCGGGAAGGAATCACATCATAGGAGGAATCATCTTCACAGTAGAGACCTGATCTCTCCGCTCGCGTAACTCTGGAATATCTGGGAGCTCAGCCTTGTTTCTGAATTCTTGGGATAACATCATACAGGTACTGTTATAAATATCTCCCCCTTTCTAATACCTGACAACCCTCTTCTCCCTTCATCCCTCCTGTCCAGGCATACCTCTAACATCTGCAGCATAGTGAACAGAATGAAGCGACAGTCCTATTTACATAGGAAAGGCCATGTCTGACACTAGAAGGGTGGGTTGACTAAAACTATTTGAAATCTTCTTAGGATACAATGTGAAACACTTCAAACATGTTCTATTCAAGATCAATAGTTGAGAGATTCCAAAGTCGTACAAATCTCAAAAATATATCTAGAATAAAATAATGAAGATCTTGAATTAATATACAAATTTCAAACAATTGGTAAAAATAATTATGTAGAGTATTGTTGGGAAAGTAACCAAATCAAAAAATAGGACAACACTGTATTGATATAATTAGTTTACTATAAAAGGTTTATCTTTGTTGTTTAAGACTTAATAGACAAACAAGCTAGCATTGTCAGTAACACAAGCTTTGAACCAATTTATTTTTAAATTCGTTTAGAAAAAATACTTTAATTTGTACATTTTTAAAGAATCGAGGAATCAAATTTTTATTCGAGATTTAAAAGAAAATGAAATATTAGGTTTCGAGAAATATAGTATTCGATCCATCTATTCCGCACCGTTAGGTACCACAAGAATAGCACGCAACGACAGCTTTAATGAGTTTGGGGACTAATTGGCAAGAGGGAGGGAGTTTACATAGTAAGAAAGTATTTCAAATGAATATGCCGATTTAATGAACACTAGTTACTGATACATAATATGTTGATATACACAAAAAGGAAGGTTCACTTACATAAAATAGTTCCTAGTTAAAGTAGGCATATGACAGCTTGAAGCTAAATAATGTCACCCAGTAAGTTATGCCCCGCATTCTCACATTATACACATCACGCAATACAGAATTTAACGTTACGTGGTGGACAAGACCACACTGTTAGCCCCTTTAATGCCAGTAACTCCTTAAAGAACTCTCAGCTCTCCACGACTAAAGGCATCTAAAGCTGTATGTATACATATATTAAGTTTTTATGAAATAGAAATAATGGCCCACTAGAAGAGTTACAAATTTATAAGTTCTGACCTTCATTGGATGCACAGCCAGAAAAATGTCTCATTAATGAGACCCAAAGCCTTATAATAATCATAATGCAGATATAATAAACTTATCTCATATTTAAGGAGGCATGGTAGCAACCATGAAAGTTACATATATAGCTTGATAAACTCTACTAGAGTCTTAACTCAAGCAGACTTAGTACCAACCCACCAGACAGGAGCTTAGCGTGGATAATTCAAGACATAGACCAGGAGGACTCTAGGCACATAAATGAGAAAACATTAGGACTAATCCTAATCAGGAAAGCCTATTTTAGCTACTACTACCAACTCAAACCAAACCCTCAAAAGAAATCTAACTTAGGAACAAACAATGGCTGTAGCCACAAGCCATAAAAACATCTGAAGGGTGCCGGGCACTCACAATATATAAATATAATGACAAGCACCAGCTGGCACCACACCCCGCCCCCTCCCCCCACAAGTGGCACACTAGCCAAGGTAGGTGTCAACAACTAAAACTAAAGCTTATATGAAGCCAATGACCGAGCTAGGTCCCTAAGAAAATACCGCCTATCTCATGTCTCCAAGTGTGGTGACTTTAGAATAGTGCAAATTAACAATACTACACTATTTCAGCATTGCAATTAATAGCATCAAACATCTCTCCAGGTAAATATTATTATTGGTCGTTAGGCGACTTCAAGTACTGTAATCATCATTATAGACTAAATACCATTCAACTTTAAACAAATAAGCATTAATGATAATTAGCTAAAAAATATTATCCAGGATTACAAGCTAAGATTAAGACATGGTTGATTATTTTAAATAGTCAATTTATACGCCCTAGCATGAGTCAAACAAGAAATATCACTAAATGGACATTGCATTGTATCTTCTCCGATATCCTATATACATCGTGAAGGGGTAGAATACAAAAATATAACTTGTTTTAACCTCTATATATATATATATATATATATGAATCAAAACTAGCACAAGAATGATAAATGTACGTGGGAACGGAAAGCCAATAAAGTACTAGAGCCGTCTAGAACGACGATCTAAGCATCGACTGACGAATGCGCCTGCGCACGTGACTCATTTGTTCAAAATTGACGGAGCTCATATTTTTGAAGTTTGGCTGATCAAAAGGAACTGTTTGTTGGTCGGAAACGAACGTCGGTCAACCAGGAGAGTGAAATTGTTCAGCTGGTAAGTAAAAAGCAGTATCACAAGGAGTTGATAATGTATGTTACGTTTCAGTGTTCGTAAGAATAAAGTATGTTTGTATGTGAGGACTAAAAGCGATTAGCCCGTCAT
Source organism: Timema californicum (assembly GCA_902141385.1). Taxonomy (NCBI): domain Eukaryota; kingdom Metazoa; phylum Arthropoda; class Insecta; order Phasmatodea; family Timematidae; genus Timema; species Timema californicum. The sequence goes on from CABFOW010002356.1 coordinate 104,533, forward strand.
AATATTAACAGCTTACGAAATTCTGTATGTTGTGTAATGATTATATTTTATACAATCCTATTAGATTAATTTATAGATATAATATCTGATCCAACTTTATAATATTCACAATTCACTATTATTTAATACTATCTCTAGCAGTGTAGCATCCAAATGGGGCAGATGCCACAAATACATAGTAATACATAAAAATTCAAAATATGGGGGGAGTTTATCCCAGAGCGAGTGCCGGGGAGTTTTAGGATGTAAATGCTTCACAAATACATTACAATCCCACAACTCGCAACCCTCGAACTA